>APFE030444984.1:128546-202474 GCA_000404065.3 Pinus taeda | reverse complement strand
GGGGGGGGGGAAACCTTAGAAAAAGCGGGTTTTGGGTTATACATAAGCGGGGTTAAATTATTTACATGCGGGACTTTAGGAAAAAGGGAAAAGCACGGGTTTTGGAGGGTTAGGGTTAAGGGTAAATGGTTGTTAGTCTGACCAAATGTCAAACTAACTCCAAGTTAGTAAGCGGATGGGTTAGTAGGAGCCCCAAATGGACTACTACTTCCCGGACTTGATAAATATGGCTATAGTGCCAGGGGATGGGAATATGTACATAGGGGGGTTATTAACATAGTTTTAGTAGAGGAAGGGGAGATAGATAGGGAGCTACATAGTAAAATTAGTAGTTAATATGGCAAGTGATCAGAAAGCGCTAAGTACGTGAATCTTAGGCTATTAGGGGAAAAATGATTCATAAAGGAAGTATGAACATTCCTTGAGTAAAGTAGATCTTTACCAAAGCAAATGATATGGAAAATGATGAAACTAAGAGGTATCAAGCAAATCTTGACCTCTCCAGGGAAATTAGTGAGTGATTTAGGGAATAAGGAAGAAGGGGGAAGTTAGTCATGCCTCGCTTGAGCTCCTCCATATGAAAACTGCCTAATAATTGTGACCTAAAATAGATATGACACTTGAAAACATGAAATTGATCACAAATCAACATTCTGCAACCTCAAAACTACCTACCCAACCTACTTACCTAGCATTTTTTCTTCTTTTGGTTTGGGTGCACTTGAACTAGCAAACCCAGCTTTTCAACTTTTCTTTTATTGTCCTCCTATCTACATCTACACTTATTTCATCTAGGGGCTCAGATTAGACTGTTGAGAACCCTTGCTTCTCTACCTGTCTAAGAATCTACCAAGATTAAGCTGTTTGGACAGATAATGATTCTATATATTCTACAACAGGAAATTGAAACCTAGGGAGACCAAGATTAAACTATTTGGACCTCCCTTTAACTAAAAATTCTTCAAAAATGGAACAGCACATCAAAATTGGAATACAGCAGTGACATTTAAGCTAGCACACTCTCATGGCATCCTTCCTTGGCCTCTGTAACAAATATGGAACATTGCAGCATGCAGAGTATGACATATTTGGCATGTAAAAATGTCAATCATGAAATATGAGTAACCTGCTGCAGCAGGAGGCTAACAGATCCCGCTCTCTAACTTAGAAATACTCTTACAGGAAGTAGTAGTGTATATCAGACAAAAGTACTCTTCATCAAAAGTTCAGAATGCAGGTCCAGTTTCATAAAAAATATGTATTGGAAGCACAATAGTGCAACTTCCAACCTAAGTCTTCACACAAAAATTTTAGGACCCTTTCTAAAAACATGAAAGGCTCTATAAATATTATCTAAACTAACTAACTATGAAATAAAAATATTGTGAGCTGGTGTAACACAATCACAAATACATGAAAATCTCCCCGAAATAGAAATGCTTGCAGTCGGTAAGGATGGTTCATTGTTTCGGCTAACTATCTTTTGGCTTGAGCTGGCATATGGCAAGCATTGGTTGCAGCTCTCAAGGATGACTCATACACTAATACAGCTGGGCAGTATAGGTGGCATCAGTAATTTCAGGAATCACGTAACCGATTGCATCGGTCAGGCATTTGATTGTTGTCCTTTGACTGTATGGTTTCACAAGGAAGAACCAAAAGGTTTCCCATGTCAATGTTTGGATGCCCGTGATTAATCTCTGCCTATTTTCCAGCTCCTACTTCCATGTCTGCTCCAATGCTTTGACTGATGGTAATTTTCTTGGAGTACATTCCAAAATCAAATTTGACAAATAGAGAGTATCATTAATTAATTCCACTAAATTACGAGTCGCCGATCTACATCTCGATGTTGCTCTTTCTGCCTTCATCAATTGAGTTTGCCACTCAAGGAACATAATTTCCTTGTGTGATTCTAGAATTTGAGGCAGATTTGCGGCTTGCCCTTCCTTGGTTTCTTACCAAGAAAGAAACTCTGTTAGTGTCTCATCTACCTGCTCCAACGTTTGCTTGTCGTCAACCGACTTATCAATCATGGACGAGGAAATCTCACAAAAGGGAGGAACAAGAGAAATATTATTACATAGCAAGTTCAATTGAGTAGATAATGCTTTGGTTATTTAGAGAGCCTCTGATTTGAATTCCTCTATCTTAGGAAATTCCTTGAACCTTTCTATTTGTAGTGACAGTTGAGCAATTTGTTCATCTTTCGATTTTCTCAATTGTTCATTCATTGTCTTTAGCTTGTTCAATGCTTGAGACAGCTCTTTTTGCTTTTGAACTGCATGTTGGTCTATCCTCTGTTTCTCTTTGAGCAATTGCTCATTTAATTGCTCGTTTGATTGCTTCTGTGCTGCTAACTGCTGCTCTAAATGCTCTATCCACTGTTTTTTCCTGTACCTCTGTCTCTAGTGAGATGATCACTTGATCCTTTTCTTTAAGCAAATTGCTGACTTCTGATGCTTTATCATAGTAGCTGTTGTATATGCTCTGACATACTGAGAGAGCTTAGTAAGATCTTCGAAAGGGTTGACTTCCTCTCTCCATACCACATTAGTTATCTCCATCTATGTAGGTAAAAGAGAAGATTGATCAAGTTTTCTCTTTTTCCTTTGTCTCTTTATTACAGCCCTATGCTTAGGGCTGTAGAAGACATCTAAGGATGGTATTTCTTCTACTTGTATAACAATCTCATTGGATGGGTTCTCTGGAATTATTTCAACATCTATCTGAGTCATGGGTGGGCCACTAGTTCCTTCAGATGGAGCTTTATCAACAACTTGATGTTCAGTTTCATTTGACTGCACTGTCAGGGTTGTGGCTAATAGGTCTAGAGGCAGAGTTTGCAACCTCTGGTCTCTAAGCATATTAAATGTTTCTAGTACTTCATCTTGATACCTCATCTGGGCCAATGTTTTAACTTGAAATAATGATTCAGCTGAGGAAAATAGATCATCAAATTCATCGGCTTTATGATCAAACTTAGCAAGTTTGGTTTGAGACATGACATTATAAGCAACCTGTCTTGGATCATATGGCCTGTTAGGAATTGTGGCTAGATTCAGCATTAGTATCTTTCTGTCTCCTTCTCTACATGCTTGTAGTCATGCAGAGTGAAAATGCCACTCTGTAAAGGGAAGTTTGGCCAAATATGCTTCTTTGAATCCTTAAGGGTTATGGATGTCCCTTCTACTGTTATTTGGTAGGCCAACTCCCGAGCTAAGAATTTATCAGGCACATACAAGGGAAGAACATGGGATTTAGTAAGGCTACCAAAAAGCCTTATGTAAGTAAATTTCTCCTCCCTGGACCAATTGCCTACTGCTGTTAAATCAACTTCTGCTTCTGGGGATATCCTTGGAGCAGGTTTATTAAAAATAGAATAATATACAGGGAGAATAAAACCATCGCAAATTTTATACAAATGATTTTTGTAATTCGCCTTCCATAACTATTGGTGGTAAATGTGGATTGGATTCGGGTCTTAAGGAGTGCATTTCCACCCAAGTGTTGGATATTCCGAATTAAAGCAAATAGTATCCATAATATAAGCACTGTAATAGAACGGGGGAATAATCCGGGAAGTTTTATACACATTTTCTTTGTACTATAAAATTGTTGTAGCTATTTTATCGGATAAGATATTACCCCAATCCATTACATAACCGTTGATTGCAGCTTCCATTAGGGGTACCATTTCTATGGTGAATTTGGCCGAATCATGTATTACCCACATCCTACACATCATAGCCCTGGCATAACAATAAGGGGAAGCCAAAGAGTCAACAGAGTACTTACCCAATGACTCGTGCTTGTGCTTTTCGGGAAAATGTCTCCATTGCTTTATCGGGGCTGACTTTGAATCATTCTCCTTTATGTATGCCTCCAAGAACACCTTGTTGTATCGCTTCTCAGGTCGAGGTAAGTGGTACATTTTCATGAGATCCTCAGGCTGAAATGAGCCAAATATCTTCCCATCAACTGTGCAAAAGGTTCTGTCCGAGACTGGAATTTTCTCCACCACCCATCTCACTACGTTTGTATATGGCATGATTTTAGCTCGCGCTGCATTCTGTGTAGATAGGAACAAGCCAATTCTTTAAGAGTTCCTTCTGATTTGTTAGTGGAGTCTGTTGTGGCTGACTCTGATAATTCCTCAGAGTCCTCGGCTTCTATTAGATTATAAATGCTCTCCCAGCTCATGTTTCCTAGACCAAGGCACATCGTATCTAAGATTAGTCCTTTCTTGCTTGGTCTGGGATCTTTGACTAGATGAGCTGCTGCTGTAGGGGCTGCTGCTGCGGACTTCTTTGATTTCTTATCCATTTTCTCTGGTTCTCTGGTTTCGAAGGAATTCTGCACAAACAGTTGCAAACAGTGATACAAAGAAAATGTTGCTGCAAACGAATATGATAATGAATAGAATTACGTTGATTGGCATAAAATACAATATAGTTAAGGATTACGACGGATGAAATCCTTTGAAATATCCATCCTTAACTGCAATATTGAATAGTCGTTTAAACTGTTAATCGTGGTAAATATCATCATAAATGTCCATCATGTCGCCCATATACCAGATGATTGTTTCAAGTGTGCCTTAGATTTTTAATTATTGACGATCAGTGATAAATCGTTGATCGACGATCGAGAATGTCAAAGGGAAGGCTTTTAAGACTTGCTTTAAATATTTCCAATCACCGAAAGGTGATACAATATAATGCATACAAGCTTCCTTTAATATATTTGATTTTCGAGATGTGCGCCTAATTAATAGATCACAGTCGGGAGTTGGCATGGGCTTTATCCCTTTATCATGTGTCTTCCACTGAGTGCTGATCGGCGATTGCGATTAGCTTTATCGCATCGGGAGTTTTCGGTCAAGCTTCTTCAAATGTTCCTTTATTATTGACATGGCTGAGTCACCAATTGTCGATTGTGATTAGCGTTATCACATCGGAGGAATTGAGGGGATTTGCTTTATGGTGCGTCGCCACTTGTTTTCCCCGATTTACTGATTGCAATTGCCTTTTCGGATCAGAGCATTGGGTGAGGTTACTGTTTGTGTGTTTCCTTTAATAGTGCGATATGTGATCTCCGATCGCTTTATCGCAATATTGAATGATTTTTTAATATTATAAAGGAAACATTTGATTTTTATTTAAAATTTTGTTATAAAATGATTTAGTTAAATCAGGGCTTTTGGCAAGGATTTTTCTTATGATGAGTTACATACCATTTTATTCACACATCTAACTAAGTTTATTTTTAAAGGGACCCATTTCATATTAAGACTTCATATAAAAAATTTATGAAATGGGAGGTTGTTGTACAGCATAACAAGACCCTAAGACCTTCACCCCTCTATTTATTCATACTCCCTCCTTGCTTCTCCTTATCTCCTGTCGCAATATCTTTCCCCCTGCCAGCTCTGTGCTCCCTCCTCCCTCTTCTCTTTTCCTTTTGTCCTTGTCATATCGTGTTTCTGGGATTTCCTTCCTTTATTGTTGGCCTATCCTCCAACAACTTCTCTCCCTCTGCTTTCCTAAGTTTTTATCTATCTCCTTTACTCTCTCTCTTTCCAGGGGGCGGCTTGCCTACTACATCTGATTACAAGTTTTCATTTCATTATCCCTGCCCCCCTGCTTCCTCCCTCTCCTCGTTAAACCTCCCTTATGTTGATATACCCTCCATATCTCTATTGTAGCTACCTGGATCTTTCATCAGTCAACAAAGGAGTGATCGATCAGAACACAATGCAGCCATGGACATGAATCCACTAGATAGAGCCTCTCAAAATGAAAAATGTGTGGTTTGCAGGGCAAATAAATTCATGATTGATCATCTTCATGAGACAATCAAGGATTACAGGATACAGTCAAAGTCTGAGAATGCTCTCCCAAGAAAGAAACTTAATGACCAAAACACTAAAATGGCAGCCCTCAAAGACAAGTGCAAGCACATGGAGGATTCTGTCAACTACCTCAAGGGCTTAATCATCAATCAGATAGGTGAAAACTCCAACTATCAAGGCAGCAGAATTCGATCCTAGCAGGAACCTTCAGTCACCCAGTTTTAGAAGTCCTTTGGTAAGTCTTTCCTCCAGTGCTTTATCATTGTTTTCATAAGTTTTCATATGTGTTGTAAATGTAAAAATATGCTCAACCAGTTTGTTAAGCTCTATAAGAAGAATGTAGTTGGAAATCCTAGAAATTTTTGATGTAAGGCTTGGGGAACCATGGACTCACTCCCTCATCTTCCTCCATTTGCATGATTTTTTTCCAAAAGGCCTTTTGTAATGGGAGCTTTATCCTTTTCTCTCTTTTTGGAATAGAAAACACAGTAACCGATCTTGTTAAAAAATAAATATGTCTTCCTTACATTATGTCATCAATACTAGACATAGATAGTTTTCTAATGCTCTCATTGGCATATTTGAAGCACCTTTACATGACTATCTTGCCTTTGCAACCATTTACCCTAAACACCCAATGGCCCTTGATGATCCATACATCTGTGATTTATCGAAATCCGATATCCTATTAGGTGGGTTTAATATGAGCATAAATTCTTGTAGTACCCAGATCATAAACATGGTCATTGTCTAGTTTGAAAATGACATACTTCCTTAAATTTGGTATAAATCCTTGACCACCTTACCCCATAAAGTGGTAGAGTACAAAATATCCAAATAGCCTTAGCCCATCTCCTTAGCCTTATTCAAAGATAAAATGAAGAAGCATCCTTATTAATCCATGATCCATTTCTAAGCATTACAATACTTAGGAAGTGCTAACAAAATAAGAACAAGTACCATTTTTCTCACAATATTTGGTGTTATTGTGGAAATTCTTCTCAATGTGACCGGGTTTGCCAAAATAGTTACAACATTTATCCTGTTGACTTGCATTCATGGATTTTCAGTACCATGATTTCTATGATCCTCATGATCCTGATGGTTTCCTCTATAGTTATTATCCTTTGCATATAATGAAGTGATCACACTGCTTATTGTCAATAATTGCATCTATAGCAAGCTCCTCCTCCTTAGTAAATAATTAACAAGAAGAATAAAAGATGAAGTCCTTACCATCTTCTTTCCTTGCAATGCTTGTTCCTAAAAATGTGGAATCAAATACATCAAAGGGTGCTCTAAAATTCAGAAGAACAAGTTATATCCACTATCATCTCCTCTAAAAGTATTTTCCACACTCATCTATTTTTGGCTGCAAATTTTAACATGTGATTTCCATCTTCAATATTCAAATTAATCTGGATCAAGAGTGGTAATGTATTTCTCAAGTAAGACAACTTAATTCTCACTAATCTTATTAAATAGTGCCTTCATATACCAATAATATATGATGGGTATTGAAAATACCCTAAATAATACACCATATCATCAAACCATGATACATCACCTCTAGATGAATCTAAAGAAATCTAAATGTAAGAATACTCAACATGCATCTAGAGGAGAGAAATCTCATTCTATACATCAAAATGACCATATGGAACCTCCATTTATATTATTTGGTATTCCAACTGTTACATCAAAATATGGAGTAGGGCCCCTCAACATTATACTTGCACCTCCTTGTTTATCCCCTGAAATCATGCAACAACTGTGCAGTCAACTAGTTTACATGATCTAGGGGATCAAGAAAATTCTCAAAATTAAAATTTCTTGAAAATGCTCGAATTTAGCGGCATATGGTAGTGCTCATCGTCCTGAATCCAACATTGCTTGAATCACCTAAAATCGACACCGTATACTCAAGTTATCATGTTCTGAAGTTTTGGCCAAACAACTAAAAATTCAAATAGCAGGGTTGATTGGGTTGTTGATAGGGCAGGTCATATGCTAATGTAAGCATCTGACTAGGCATGCATAGTGGATGCTATATGTCAATACTATAACACCACATGGTTGTTCAGTATTGGGTTAGGTGGCACAATTTCATTGGTTGGAAGGGTTATGATGAGGCACCACGTGGCCTAGTGAGAGGGCGCCACATGGCCCTCGGTGATTGCTGAAAATATTTATATAAGGATCAAAGGGCCTCGGCAGGCTTCGACCCCTAGACCTCTGGCGGGCCAACCTCCAACCTTACTGCTACACCATACAATAATTCTTAATATATATGCAACTGTGGTTCGACTTAATAAGGAGTTGTCGGGGCAATGGAGGAAGGGGGCGGGGCACTTGGCCTAATCCCAAAGTCATATGCAATCACATGACCAAAGTGAGGGAGAAACAACAGAGGGTGTGGGTGGATAGGCCTTGGCCCCCAGTTATCGACGACATATGTGACTGTTGTGGTGGCTACAACCACCCTCCAAAATTTTTCCTTAGCTTCATTATGGAGCCTCCCTACCAACCATCCTAGCAGCATGTCTACACTATCAAGTACATAGGCTTGATCAGTTTTTCAGTGGCTTTCTAGCCTATGCATGTTAGTTTGCTTCACACCCCTCACGAGCTGAGCATATCCCTTAGAAAATTGCACAATTTGGGAGGGGAACCAGCCTGCCCTCCAGAAATTGCGTAAATTTGTTGGGCAGCCTGCCAGGCTTAGAAATTGCGCAATGCAGTCAGACAGGCTTCCTTGAGAAAATTGTTTGCTCTAGCCGAACACTGTAGCTCAGACCAAAAATTGCGCAATTATGGGCAGCAATCCCCTGCTTATCCCAAAAATTGTGCAATCCCTCTAGGACAGCCAGCCCAGCTCCTCCCAGAAATTGCGCAAAATTCTCTCAGTCAAGCAGGTTGTTGCATGTCCCTTCAGGTTGATCGGTTCCATCTGGGACCCAGTAAACTTGATTTGCATGCATGGGTTGCTTTTTCCCGAAATAGAAAAAAGCGACATGCAAAAAGCATCCCTAGATTTTAGGGATCTATTTTTAGCAGCTAGAGGTTACATGCAAAGATCGTTTTAGAAACTTCCCTTCAAGTGTCGCTTTTTCCCAGATTTGTGGCAGACACGTCATAAGCCTCAAACTTATTTATTCGACAATTCAGAGCTCATTCTTCACATTGATCTTGGAGCTCTGACATCCCACAGCACATCAAGGAGTCTTCGACACATCCAGATCAGCTATTTCTAGGTAAGTCCGCTTTACTTGTATTTGTAGCATTTCTGTCACTTTTTTTGTTTTGGCTTTTGTGATTGTTGTCTGCTTGATTTATATTAACGCTTGTTATCGTTTGCATGCATGTTAGCCTGTACAAGCACTATTTCAGTTTTCATTTGCATCTCACTGTTGTCACATGCATGACATTGTTTTGCATGGACGATCACTAATTTGGCGACTCATTTCACACACATCAATTTTTTTCCATTGTTTGAATCTTGAATTCGTCATTTTCATGCATGATCATTCACTCATGCCTACACTCAGTTCTGCCATGCATTTAGATCTTTGTATGTTTTTAGTCGCCCGTCAACGGGTCTGGGAAACCTTGGCCCGGACTCTGCCTTGGCCGGATAGCATTGCGCATTTCTGAGAGGGAAGGCTCTGCCTTCCTCCCAGAAAATCCACAAATCTGGGCAAAAAGTGTCCTCCAAATTTTCTTTGCACAATTCTGAGAGGCAGTGTCCGCTAGCCGAGAAAATTGTGCAATGCAGTCCCTGGGCCTGCATGACTTACCAACTGAAATTGCACATTGCACAATCTGAGCACCCAACAAGTCTATTTGGATTTTTTATTATGTAATTCCAGCAGTCAACCAGCCTCCTGACAGTCAGGACTTCCTTTTGTGCAGTTCTAGCAATCAATCTCCCAGCCTCCCAGTGAAAACTACACAATCCTTGCCAGCACTCTCCCAGGTATGTTGTATGTTAGTCCTCAAAGTTTCCTTTGTTTTCAATTGACAGATTTCTTGCCACGCATGTATCCAGATATAGAAGGCGTTCATCCATCTCTCAGCAATTCAGGATCAATGGCCTCCAAGAGAGCAGGGTCAAAGGAAACTGACGAAAGCGCAATTGGAGAAGTAGTTTAGCGAGTGTCTATGAGTTTGTCGATTTACGAAGACACCAAGTTTACCGTAGACAAAGACATCAAGCTAAAATGGCAAGAGATCAATGATACATTCTCAGGCACATTTGGGGAAGACCTTGAAGACTGCAAAGTCTGTGTGAACATTCATAAGTTTGGCTTGTACCGGATTGCATGTAGGTTTCCCACATTCCCATGCACGGACATGATACAATGGATCATCTCGCACACTGATCCCAAGACGATGGTATTGAGAAGTGTCAGCAGGACAAAGATTCCTACCTTCAGAGCACAGGACTATCAACATATGTACCACTTGTTGAAGCTAGTGATCACTATGGAGACACCCTTCAGCATACCCAGTAGCAATGCAAAATCCAGGGACATCATGAAGAACTGGGTGAAGGAGCCAGCCACGTTTAGGATGAGAACCAACCATATTTACAAGACAAAGATACTGTAGAAGGTATATCAGTACTTGGTCATTTTTTCATGCCACTTGTACGACCAAGAGAGCACGGAGACCTTCCCACAGAGTTTGGTGATCGCATTGGACCAAATGGACAGTGAAGGAAAAGCATGCAACTGGCCTGACATGTTGACTCACGTGCTGAAGGAACATGTAATAGGAGCTCGACAATAGCCCAAAGGTCAGCAAGTAGAAATCTACATGTTTGCATACATCTTGGACGCAATCTGTGCCTGTTAGCAGTTCCCAGGCTTGAAGTGGGCATGGACATCAGCAGAAACCTTTGTGAACACTTATTGTAAACTGTTTTCTGAATGCAACTTCCGAAGAGTCATCACACAATTTCAAGACCATTTTGTCACCCTGGTGTATAAGACGATATTTTAGCAACATCCACCTTGCATGTGAAAGTAAACAATGGAGGCACTAATTGACGTAGCGGATTGGTATGCCTCACCTTTTGGCACCTTCATATGGATGTATAGTGTGAAGAAGCCTTCGCATGTTTTACCTTAGTTTTCCATGGACAAGCTTGTCATGCAAGAAGTGTCGTACCAAATCTCGACAAGACTGTCAGCTAGACTGCATCGAAAGAAGAAGGCACCCTGGCCCACTCTTTTGTTGTGAATCAAGTTGTATGAGATACAGAATCTCAAGCATGTGGATGCTAAGATAGAAGAGTTCAAAAGATTTACTTTCATCATCAAAAGCTGCAATCCGTATGAGCCGCAATGCTTTATGAAGGATCACTGTGTGAGAGTGAAATTCCCTTGGATCCACGAGGCATGTCACTCGGCTGAGGAAGACCCATGGAGATATTGTCACAACTTCTCCAAGACCAATGAACCAATCGGCATCACTATGGAATGGTTAGAGAAGCAGTGTGAAGTAGCATCTAGGAGAGTACCAAAAGCAGCAACAACAGAGGGTAAAATACCTGCACGTAATAAAGGCAAGAGAAAGATTGTTGACAGTGCAAAGGTAGAACAAACGTGAAAGTTTAGAGTAGACCCACTTGTGGAGAAAGCATCTTTGGAGATAGAGGTGAAGAGGCAACATCATGACAAGAGGATCACGCAAAGGCAAAGAGAAAAATAGAGGATGGAGGAAACAGTGAAGGAGTTGCAAGAGTTGAAGGAGAAACTCTGAAAGGTACAGGAGTTGTGTAGACAGGAGAAGGAAGCACAGCAGGGACAGATACAGTAGGGGAGGCAACATGCACAGATTAATGAAACTACACCCATACAGGTATTAGACTCATTCGAGCAACTGGCACAAAGTAGACAGGGTGAAACAGTCACAAGAGCAAGACTTCGCTTAAGAGATTGAACGAGTACTTGGGCATATGGATACAAAGATGAAGTAGCAAGAGTTAGAGAAAGAAATCGACCTCATGCCTTACCACCAAGAGGTCAGCCCACTGGCTTCACTAGATCCAAAACCAAAGTAAGTCCTTAGCGACCAAGAAGATACTGAGATCCTTGGAGACAATCCCGAAGAGGAGATGCACAACGCATCATTCAACGAGTCACGGCATAGAGTTGTGCAATCACACCGAGTGTCTACTCTAGATGTCCACACATATCCTGTGTATTTTGAGGAATGAGTGACCATGTCTGATGTGTGCAAGCATCCAACAGCATTGGCCAATGCTACCAGAGCATATACTGAAGCCACTAGCTCGAGTGTTCTCTTCTTGATAACAAAGAATGAGTGAATGGCTAAGGAGTTACAGACGGCCAAGCAGGGAGGGGAAATGGTTACAGCATATTCCCGAGCAGAGTTGAAGAAGGAAATAGTGGATGAAGTTTCGTCCCTTGAGACAGTCATGCGGGTGTTGTATTCCAGATTTGGTACCGTGCATGAGGTAACTGTCCATCTCAACGGTTGGTTGCAACGCTATGCTAGAAGAGCATGTATCTTGTCTAGCTTGCATACTGTTGTCAACCACATGAAAACATGGACAATGAGATACAAGGGATCCCCATTACACTTGCCCAAGATGATGAAGCCCAGGGCGGTTGAGTTGAAGGCAAGCATCTGGAGTTAGATCTGGAACTATGAAGAACTCCCGCAGCTCATCACTAGTTTGCAGGCTTCCCATGCATGAGTGTTCAAAAGCATGGATGTTGTTGTGTGCGCACATGTGATCCAATCTATTAGGACACTCACTAAGGCAAAGATAAAGGGTCAAGTCTAACAGGAGCTGGACTCATACTTTGATGAGTTGATCTGCATAGCCACCAACACAGAATTGGCGATCAGTGCAGACACCATGCATCAGTATATCATTGGTCTAGCCGCACTCAAGACAATGATGCACATGTTATTAGACAAGTTGGACAGAGGATCCAAAGCAATGTACCTCGATGCAAAAGAAGCAAGATTTAGTTTCCAGAAAGATGTCACCACAGAGTACACAAACACCATCATGGACTACCAAGCTTTGCATCAATTCGCCGCTGCCGACCATCATGAGGATGTCGAAGAGTTGATCTTCCCATAGCTATCTGAGTCATAGTGATGTCTTGCATGGCTTGATCAAGCCTATTTTGTCTCACATGGGTACATCTGCAGATTGTATGCAACATCTTGTAAAGTGTAAGTTCAAGTGTCAATAGTTGAATGCAGCAAGCATAGAGTAGTTGAAGAGTCACGAGGGTAGGTGAACAATCACAAAGGGGAATTCCAAAGGTCACCCCACCCTTTGCTATATATAGTACCTCATAACTCATTGTAGAGGCTTTTAGTCAACCAAGCTTCCAATAAGAGTATCTTAGATAAATCTTAGAGAGTATTGTAACAATCCTTGGCTTCTCCACAGTGCAGAGCTAGTACATCTCTTTGGAGGAGTAGGTGGCAGTGACTGTAATGTTCCATTATCGAGACTAGTGGTTGGTCATGGTTGTATTGTATGATTTCACTTCTTAATATAACAAGCCAGCATGTTTCATGCATACATTGTTATTTTATTTCAGTTAACTTGTTTACTCTAATGATATATGTATTTGTTTGCTTACGAATGTATGTATGGACTCTTTTTGTATATGTATGTATGAATCTTACTTAAATGTGTTGTTGATTTAACTATCACTTTGGATTGTTAGTTCACCTTCCTTCCAGTTTGTTATGCATCTTTGCTTGTGTGTTCTCTTTCAAGTTGTGTGTTTACACAGGTATCCAATGGGCGCACTCATTCCATCTTCCATATGTTAGAACCATTCATGCACCTTCCTTGGCTTTTTGCACATGTCATACCCTTGCTACGAACAGGGACATCTTACTTGCCTTTGCACACAACCATGGTCAAGGCAATATCGTATGACCCACTCCTGGGACTCCAACACCAAACAGTTTGAGGTCTAGTTGGGACTTCTTACTGGGGAGATCCCCTGACATGTTGGCTGGTCCAACATCATCAACATTTATGGCACTAGAAGGAGGGTGAGATGACAAGTTGTGTCCTCTCATCCTATTTTGAATCTTTGCACATCTATCATGGATATTGTCATAATCATCCCTCCGCGATGTTTTTCGCATGCTGAACCTCTCAACATCATGGGGGAGTTTTATGATCTCTTGTTCGAATTCACGTATGATGGTTAAGGAGAAGTGGTTGGACCTACGTATTTACAAGACTTCTTTGCAAGTCTTGACAAAACAAATGAATTCTCTGATGAAGAGGCCAGTCTGCTGCTTGCATACACACTTCGTGAATCCCCACAATGATGGTGCTGGAATCTACCTCCCGGCAGTTTGCATTCACTTGAGGAGTTCTATGATCTCATTGAATCTATTTTGCATCATTTTGATCCAGAACCTCTTAATCAAAAATTGTTACAACAATGGAAGACCCCGCAAGAATCCCCTATGTAATTTTGGGACTGCTTCTGTGTGTTGCAGATTCAAGCTCTGAAAAGTCAAATGAAATTCCAGTATCTCATGGACAAATTTGAATATTTCATTACCAAATATATTAATCCTAAAAGAGAGTTCAAGCCCAAGCCTCACTCACCATACTTCGGCGAGGGAGCTAGGCAATCACAGACAGACATAGTCATTGTCACCAAGTGATTGTCCACCATCCCCTCATCAAATAGCTCCAACACTATAGAGTGATGTGGGAAAACATGCACACACATATGTTCAACTGTAAAATCCTCCCAACATCACTTCTCTCAATTTTTGTGCAGATTTGGTTGTGAAACCCATGGGTTCTCAGTTGCATGTTTTACCTCAACCTATGTCTTCGTGTTCTGCTAATCCTCCAGATTGCACTATCTTGTGTTCTTCCATTCTGGACTCTACACCTGTTGTGAACAAGGATCAAGCTATCGACGAATTTGGTGTTGCAAAACCAACATGAACTGTCATTCATGAAGAGTATGACTGGGAGCTTGAGAATCAACCCTCGGCAAAGGATGACTCTCTTATCTCCGAGCCTCCTCCATTTTTTCCTTATATCTTTGGTGATTTTTCCATCCATGAGATCACATGCATATCTTTGTCTGTGAATGCACCCATTGTTGATAATTCGCAAAACACACTGGATGTCAATCCATCATCTGACAACAGAGAGGACAAATCATTCATTGAAAATCCACTTGATTTTTCATCTACCTTTTCCAAAAACACGGAGGGTGATTTTTTCCGCTTCTCATCTACCCCTATGTTTGATTCATCATATCATGAGGATTTCAATGAAATCATTGATTTTGATGATCGTAGTTGTCGTGATCTATTTACCCATGTATTCAATCACGACGATGACTCTATGGTTGTTGATTTTTCAAGGCCACCTATTATGATGATCTATATGTTGACAAAGTCGAAACCCCGTAGACTATCAAGGCACTTCAGCGCGAGTTGATGGTTATGTCAGGTCCTCGCTGTCCTAACATTGGTTTCACTTCTGATCTAGAAATTATTAAAACACCCGAGGCTCCTCATCACTCATCTGTATGCATTGAAGATCAATATCATACACAGATCATGCTTTCTCCACTACAACTACACGATCCCATTGCTCATGCATTGGAGGAATCTTACATAGCAAGAACATGTGCACGATGCAAGTTGAGATGCTACATTTAATAATCAAGCAAGTGTAGAAACCAAGATGAATAGATAACTGGACAATACTTTTGGAGGTGTTAGACTTTATTTTCACAAACAAGCTCCATTCAGAGAGCTGGAGTTCTTCCAGTGTATCGCCAAGTGTTGTAGCGGCTATAACCACCCCCCAAAATTTTGCCTTAGCTTTGTTTTGGAGCCTCCCTACCAACCATCCTAGCAGCATGTCTTGCACTTTCAAGTACATAGGCTTCATCAATTTTTTAGTGGCTTGCCAGCCTGTGCATGTTATTTTGCTTCACTCCAATCACAGGTTGTCATTCCGGACTTAAGCTAGTTTCTAGCTGAGCAACTCACTCAGAAAATTCCGCAATTCTAGAGGGGAATCAGCCTTCCCTCCAGAAATTGTGCAAATCTGTTGGGCAGCCTGCTGGGCTCAGAAATTGTGCAATGCAGTCAGATAGGCTTCCTTGAGAAAATTGTGCGATCTGGCCTAACACTGCAGCCCAACCCAAAAATTGTGCAATTCTGGGCAGAAGTCACCTACTCCTCCCAGAAATTGCGCAAAATTCTCTCTCAGTCAAGCAGGTTGTTGCATGCGCCTTCAAGTTGACTGGTTCCACCCAAGACCCGGCAAACTTGATTTGCATGCATGGGATGCTTTTTCCCAGAATAGAAAAAAGAAACATGCAAAAAGCATCCCTAAATTTTAAGGATCTAATTTTAGCAGCTAGAGGTTACAACCAAATATCGTTTTAGAAACTTCCCTCTAAGTGTTTCTTTTTCCTATATTTGTGGCATGAGCATCATAAGCCTCAACTTATTTATTCGACACTTCAGAGCTCATTATTCACATCAATCTGGAGCTTTGACATCCCACATCACATCTAGGATTCTTCGGCACGTATAGCTAAGTTATTTCCAAGTAAGTATGTTTTGCTTGTCTTTTGCAGCATTTCTGTCACTTTTTGTTTTTCGTCCTGTGTGAGTGATGTCTACTTGATTTCTGTGAACATTTGTTGTCGTTTGCATGCATGTTAGTCTATATAAGCATCTTTTCAATTTTCGTTTTCATCTCACTATTGTCGCATGCATGACACTATTTTGCACGGACGGTCACCAATTCGACAACTCGTTTCACACACATGCATTTTTTTCCTTTGTATGAATCTTGCATTCATTGTTTTCATGTATGATAATTCACTCCTGCCTACACTCAGTTTCCCCATGCATTCAGATCTTCATATGTTTTCAGTCACCCGTCTGTGGATCTAAGCAACCTTGGCCCGGACTCTGCCTTACCCAGATAGCATTGTGCATTTCTAATAGGGAAGGCTCTTCCTTCCACCCAGAAAATGTGCAAATCTCACCAGACAATGTCCTCCAGACTTGATTTGTGCAATTCTGAGAGGCAGTGTCTACTAGCCCAGAAAATTGCGCAATGCAATCCCTGGGCCTGCGTGACTTACTAGATGAAATTGCACATTGCGCAATCTCAGCACCTATCAGGACAGTCTAGATTGCGCATTGCACAATTCCAATAGTCAACTAGCCTCTCGACAGTCTAGACTGCCTTTTGCACAGCTGCAGCAGTCAATCTCTCGGCCTCCCAATGAAAACTACACAATCCTTCCGAGCAGTCTCCCGGGTATGTTACATGTTAGTCCTCAAAGTTTCCTCGTTTTCAAGTGATAGATTTCTTGCCACGCATGTCACCATGTCTCCAGATATAGCAAGTGTTTGTCCATCTCTTAGCGGTTCAGGATCAATGGCCTCCAAGTGAGCAAGGTCAAAGGACACCGACAGAAGCGCAATTGGAGAAGCAGTTAAGAGAGTGTCTATGAGTTTGTCGATTTATGAAGACAACAAGTTGATCATAGACAAAGACATCAAGTTGAAATTGTAGGAGATCAATGATACATTCTTAGGAACATTTTGGGAAGATCTTGAAGACTGCAAAGTCTATGTGAACATTCACAAGTCCATCTTGTACCAAATTGCATGCAGCTTTCCCTCTTTCCCATGCATAGACATGATACATTGGATCGTCTTACACATTGATCCTGAGATAATGGTATTGAGCAGTGTCAGTGGGATAGAGATTGTAACCTTCAGGGCATATGACTATCAACAAATGTACCACTTGTCGAAGCCAATGATCACCATGGAGACACCCTTCAACATACCCAGCAGCAATGCAAAATCCAGGGATATCTTGAAGAAATGGGTGAAGGATCTAGCCAAGTTTAGGATGACCCCCAACCAAATTTACAAGACAAAGATACTATGGAATGCATGTTAGTACTTGGTCATTTTTGTGTGTCGCTTGTACGGCCAAGAGAGCACGAAGACCTTCCCACAGAGTTGGGTGATCGCGTTGGACCTACTGGTAAGTGAAGGAAAAGTATGTAACTCGTCTGACATGTTGGATCACACACTGAAGGAACAGGTAACAGGAGCCTGACAGCCACCCAAAGGTCAGCAAGCAGAAAACTACATGTCTGCATACATCTTGGATGCAATTTGTGCCCATCAGCAGTTCCTGGGCTTGAAGTGGGCATGGACTTAAGCGAAAACCTCTGTGAACACTTCTTGCTAACTGTTTTTCGAATGCAGCTTCCGAGGAGTCATAACACAATTGTTAGACCATTTTGTACCCCAGTGTACAAGATGAAATTTGAGCAGGATCCACATTACATGTTGAAGGCAGCGATGGAGGCATTGATTGACATAGCGAATTGGTATGCCTCACCTTTTGGCACCTTCATACAGATGTACAATGCGGAGAAGCCTCTACATGTTTTACCAAAGTTTTCCATGCACAAGTTCGTCATACAAGAAGTGTCATACCACATCTAGACAAGACTATTAGCTAGACTGCATCGAAAGAAGAAGGCACCCTAGGCCACTCTTCCATTGCGGATCAAGTTGTACAAGATACTGAATCTCAAGCATGCAGATGTCGAGACAAAAGAGTTCAAAAGATTTACTTTCAGCACCAAAAGCTTCAATTCATATGACCCGCATTGCTTTGTGAAGGATCACTACGCGAGAGTGCGATTCCCTTGGATCCACGGGGCGTGTCATTGGGTTGAGGAAGACCCATGGAGATATTGTCACAACTTCTCTAGGCCCAATGAACTAGTCGACATCGTTGTGGAATGGTTAGCAAAGCAGCGTGAAGCATCATTTAGGAGAGAACCAGCAATACCAGCTGTAGAGGATAACATACCTGTGGGTGACAAAGGCAAGAGAAAGATTGTTGACAACACAGAGGTAAAACAAAGGTGCAAGTTCATAGCAAACCCACTTCTGGGGAAAGCAGCTTTGCAAATAGGGGCGAAGAGGCAACAACACGACAAGAGGATTGTGCAAAGGTAGAGAGAAAAATAGAGGATGGAGGAAAGAATGAAGGAGTTGCAAGAGTTGAAGGAGAAACTCCAGAAGGAACAGGAGTTGCGCAGATAGGAGAAGGAAGCGCAACAGGGATAGATACATTAGGGGGCACAACATGCACATATTGATGAAACTATGCTCATACATGTAGTAGACTCATCCGAGCAACTGGCACAAAGCAGAGAGGGTGAGCATTCGTAGGAGCAGGACTTCGCTTAAGAGATTAAATGAGTACTTGAGCTGATGGATACGGAGATGGATCAGCCAGAGTTAGAGCAAGACATTGAACTCATGCCTTACCACCAAGAGTTCGACCCACCGACTTCACCGGATCCGGAAGTAGAGCAGGTCCTTAGCGACCAAGGAGATACTGAGATCCTTTGAGACAATCCTGAAGAGGAGATGCACAATGTATCATTTGACAAGTCACGGCATAGAGTTGTGAAGTCGCACCGAGTGTCTACTCTAGATGTCCACACATATCCTACGCAGTTTGAGGAATGAGTGATCATGCCCGATGTGTGCAAGCATCCAGCAACATTGGTCGATGCTACCAGAGCATATGTTGAAGACACTAGCTCAAGTGTTCGCTTCTTGATAGCAGAGAATGAGTGAATGGCTAAGGAGTTACAGATGGCCAAGTAGGGAGGGAAACTGGTTACAGCATCTGCCCGAGCAAAGTTGAAGAAGGCGATACTCGATAAAGTATTGTCCCTTGAGATAGTCATGCGGGCATTATATTTCAGATTTGGTACTGTGCATAAGGCAGTTGTCCATCTCAACAGTTGGCAGCAGCATTGTGCTAGAAGAGAACATATCTTGTCCAACTTGCATACTGCCATCGACCACATGCAAACATGGACAATGAGATACAAGGGAGCCCCATTACACTTTCCCAAGATGATGAAGCCCGAGGTGGTTGAGTTGAAGCCACACATTCGTAGTCAGATCTGAAACTATGAAGAACTCCCGCAACTCATCACTAGTTTACAGGCTTCCCATGCACCAGCGTTTAGAAGCATGGATGTTTTTGTGCATGCACATGCGAACCCATCTATTGGGACACTCGCCGAGGCAAAGACAAAGGGTCAAGTCTAACAAGAGTTGGACTCGTACTTTGACGAGTTGATGCACATAGCCACCAATGCAGACTTGGCGATCAGTGCAGACACCATGCATCAGTATGTTGTTGGTACATTTGCACCCAAGGAAATGATGCGCATGTTATTAGATGAGTTGGACAGAGGAGCCACAACAGTGTACCCGGATGCAACAGAGGCAAGAGTTCATTTCCAGAAATATGTCACCACAGAGTACACAGAGTACCAAGCTTGGCATCAGTTTGCCACCATCGACCATCATGAGGATGTCAAAGAGTTGGTCTTCCCGTACTTTTCCAAGTCATAGTGATGTCTTGCATGCCTTGCTCAAGCCTATTTTGTCTCACATGGGTACATGTGCAAATTGTATGTAACATCTTGTAAAGTGGAATTTCAAGTGTCAATAGTTGAATGTAATAGTCATAGAGTAGTTGAAGAGTCATGAGGGTAGGTGAACAGTTGCAAAGGGGAATGTCAAGGATCACCCCACCCTTTGTTATATATAGTACCTCATAACTCATTGTAGAGGCTTTTAGTCAGCCAAGCTTCCAATAGGAGTATCTTAGAGAAAGCTTGGAGAGTATTGTAACGATCCTTGGCTTCTCCATAGTGCGGAGCTGCTACATCTCTTTGGCGGAGCAGGCAGCAGTGACTATAACATTCTGTTATCAGGACTAGTGGTTGGTCATGGTTGTATTGTACGACTGGAACTTTCACTTCTTAATATAAAAAAGCCAGCACATTTCATGCATATGTTGTTATTGTATTTTAGTTAACTTGTTTACTCTAATGATATATGTATATGTTTTGGATTGTAGATTACTGTGGTGTGGTTTCTAAGAGGAGTTCAGATTTTCCACAATGTTCATTTTTATATGGTCGACGTTTCGAGTCTAAACCCAGACTCATCATCAAGACTGCTGTACGGAGAAAAGAAGGAAAGGGTTTGGTATAAATATGGAGGTTAGATGCACAGATAGAATGGTCGACTCACTGATTGTTAATTATAATTATATTATTTTTTATTCTTATTTAAAACATTAACTTCATTTTTTATATTATTAATAATTAATATTATTTTTTAATCAATATTTCTATTTTATTAATATTATTGTTTGTATTATATTATTAATCATTATTTAAATTTTGTTATTAATCAATATTTATGTTCTTAATCTTTATTTTATATTATTACTTACTTTATATATTATACTAATTATTCCTATCCATATTGTTATGATATTATTATTAATTATTATTTATATTGTTATTTATAATGTTAATTAATCTATTTATTAATTATTTATACTTTTTATTTTTATTTATTATTATAATTCATTATTTTTATTTATTTCTTATTTGTATTTTTATTATGTTAATATTTTTATTTATGTTATTTTTTAATTTTATTTTATTTTATATTCTATTTTATTTATTTCTTTTCTTATTTATTTATTTATTATTACTTCATATTATTATTATTTATATTATCATTTATTCCTATTCATTATTGTTATTTATTCTTATAAATTATTATTTATATTATTATTTCTGTTATTATTAATCATATTTATTATTTGACTTAATTAATTCCATGTTAATTATTATCATTTATATTATTATTATTGTTCTTCTTAACTGTAATTATTATTGTTCTAGCTATACTATTATTCTTATCTGCTAATTATTATTATTTATTCTGTTACATTATTTTGTATTATTATTATTAATATTAATTCCTATTGAATATTAATTTCATTATATTATATCTATTTTATTTATTTTTTTTATCTATATCCTATTATCTATTCTTATATATAATTCTTATTATATATTTTTTTTTCACATTATTTATACTATATTTATATTATACATTATTATTATTTATATTTAATGTTATTTTAGGTAATTATTCTATGTTTATTATTATTACTTATATAATAATTATCCTTATTTATCATTAATATTCTTCTTGTCTAAGGTTTCTAATGTGTATCAAAGTTAATTTATTTTATTTTCACGCATGTATGTATGGACTCTTTCTGCATATGTATGTATGAATCTTACTGAAATGTGTTGTTGGTTTAACCATCACTTTGGATTGTTGGTTCACCTTCCTTCCAGTTTGCGATGCATATTTTCTCGTGTGTTCTCTTTCAAGCTGCATGTTTACACAAGGTTCTAAGGGTCGCACTCATTCCACCTTCTGTGTGTTAGAACCATTCATGCACCTTCCTTGGCTTGCTACACATGTCACACCCTTGCTACCAACAGGGACATCTTACTTGCCTCTGCACACAACCATGGTCAATGCGATACCATACAACCCACTGTTGGGACTCTTACACCAAATGGTCTGAGGTCTAGTTGGGACTTCGTACCAGGGAGATCCCCTGACATGTTGGCGGGGCCAGCACCATCAGTAGTGACCATCACCAAGGGTTTACGACGGATGGGCTGGCATGTGGCGCCCAACCCAATACATATGGAAACCACATGACCAGTACCCACTAGAGCATAGGGCTAAGCCAGTGGGGGCAAGTGGTTATCCCCAACCCTCAGCCATATGGAATTCAATGTGAATCTGATCTAACGTTAAGGATTATTCACACTTTTAACTAGGAAACAATTTCCACCTTTTCCGGTGGGAATCCCGTCGGGTCTAGGCGAAATTGTCACTCGGTGGTTGGTAGAAAGGTCGAATTCATAGAATGGATAGCCAAAATTGCAGATTTGTAGGACAAATAACAGAGCTTGGTTCCAAAAAGCATATCTTGCTAATATTTTAACCTTTTTGAGCTCAAGAAGAGCCTAGATAGGGGTTTTTGAGAATTTTGAATCCATTGCCAACATTACTTTTGCAATTTGAGCATTCTAAATTGATGTAATTTCATATTTTTTTAGCATATAATTGAAGAGGCCCAACATTGGAATCTGGACCCGGAGACATAACCTAGGGGGGTGAACTTTGTTATCAAATTGATGTGTTGTGTTGTTGTTTATGGTTCATTTTTCTCTATTTTATTACTGAAAACTAAGCTAAAAACACTAATTTTATGTGCTTTTACAACTTGATCCATTGCCCACAAGGCATAAAATTTCTTGCAAACTTTTTTTGAAACCTTCACGTTTTTTTTTTTAATATCAATTTGGTATCATAGCATGGTCGTTTTGAAGGTTTGAATGTGTTTGCAATTGTTTTCTTGATGCTTACAAGTTTAAAGCTGAAAAGAGGAGAAGCGTTGCTTGAGGATCCAAATCCTCAAATTAATTCAAGGAGGTCACAAACTCCTCAAACTCCACCATTCATGGCACATGAAGAAGGACATGACATGATTTTTGAGGATGAGAGAGCTTTTAGAAAGGCTTTCTATGACATGTCTTAAATGGTGAAAGCTTTATATGAAGAGAGGACAACAAGGTATCATGGAGAGAGTTCAAATCAACCAAAAAGTAATGGTGGTGGAAGCAAGCATCCACCTCCTCCTTCACCTCCACCATATCCTCCATCCTCATCTCCTTCACATACTCCTCCAAGATCTCAAAAAGGACATGCTAAGTCTCCTTTGTTACAACTTGACGTCAAATTTGAATTGCATATGTACAATGGGGGAGTAAATGCTAAAAAGTTGGATAATTGGGTTTGTTAGATTGAAGTCTATTACAAGATTCAAAGGATTAAGGATGATGTGACCAAGATCCAGCTTGCTTCTATTCATTTGGAAAGTGAAACTCTCATCTGGTGGGAGGCCAAAACTCAAGAAGATTTGAAGAAAAGTGGTAAAATCATCTCTTCTAGGAATGATTTTGTAGTTGCATTAAGAAGGCAATTTTATCCATTAGCTTACATGAAAAAAGAAATTATGGATTGGAAAAGATTTAAACAAGCTAAAGGTAAAAGTGTTCAAAGTTACACATAAGAATTTAGAACAAGAGATTTAATCTCGGGTGAAGATTTTTCTTCACAAGACACTCTCCTTAAATACATAGGTGGATTACATAGTTTTTCTTTTGTAAGTAAGAAAGTGTCTATTAATTCAAAAGATGGTATTTACAATCAGAGTGGGGTGGCTCAAGCAGGATTCTCTTACACCAGTTCTAGACTTTCCTTTTACAATAATTACAAAAAAAATCCCCTCTTACACCGGTTCCAGATTTTTCTTTTACAATAGTTAACAAAAAAGCCCCTACTTCTTGGCTGAAAGGAGAGATGGAGGTTATGCCTTCCAATTTTGAAAATTACCAAAGTTCCCATTAAGTGAGAGGGAAAGAACTATGAATTTCTGGGGGGGACCAAGTCGTAGAGAGTAACATTACTGTCGAGAGTTCCATAGTTATGGGGATAGTTCCAAAAACCCGCAAAAAGCATCATACACTAAATCTTAAGCAAATTTGTTTGAGGTATCATCCTCCAATCTAATGGGCTTCTCCAGATAACTACCAATTGGGGCATCTGTCATGGCCTAGTGACAGGTGGAGGCGTCCACTGTCTCTTTCTTAATGCTTGGAGAGCCACCGTCACTTGCCTGCATGGGATCCATATGACGCTTAAGCAGAGCGTAATGTGGTGAGTCCTTAATGACGAAGTGTCAATGATGGACTGATTCCACATAAAGATTGAATTTATCATTCAACATGTCTAACTTTGCCTCCACAACTTTAGTATTTCCATACTGTTCTTGCAATGTGAGTCTAGGAATGGTCTTGAGCTGCCATGAGAGCTTAATGGCGCGACTGCATAGATTCTCCCTGACATGGGTGAGGCCCGAGTTAGGAATCCATTCAAATTCATTATCTACGGCTTTCATGGTCACTCCTCGTCTTATGCTAGAGCTCCATATTATGGATGAGGTATTGGGTTTCAGGGTTAATAAAGATAGCGTAATTGAGAGTTGGTCTTCTCATTGATGCCTCAAACCTTGTTTGGGGCTGCATGCAGAGGTTGTCCCACCTATAATTATTGTGGCCTCTGCCTCAGACACAATGGGGGATAGGAATAGAGTTACGAGGAGAGGCCATGATATGGAAGGGAGGGGAGTCAGGGGGTATATCCAGGGCAAAGGCAATGAAAGTGAACTCTCAAGGGATAGAAGCGCAGTGGGGAATATTGAGCAGGTCGAGTTATTCATAGGGGGAGTGGGCAACCAGGGTGGGAGAGCAAAAGGCAAGCATGAAAGAGCCATTTATTGCGGCCAGTATGAGGTACAACACAGTCATGAGAGAGCATGAAGTGGTACTGGTCAAGGGATCAAGATGGTAGTGGATCTGAAGGATCGATGCAAATTAGTAAATTCCTACCTCATGCGAAGAGTTTGGATGGGTGTTGTCTGAGGAAATGATTATGAGGGGATGCATGGATCATACCATTCCTATTATAGAGATTGACAAGCATTTTTATTATTGAGAGAAACTCGTACTCCTTTATCAATTCTATTTAATGCCTCACAGTCCCGGCGGAGAGTTCCATCCTCCAGGTCCCTCTATGCAAGGGAGTGGCTTCTAGCACTGCCAATTGTTCCTTCGTTTTCCAACCTATTAGCCAGGTTGTTAGCCTTCCATCTAACGGCTTGGAAGTGGAGCCAACTCAGCTCTCCAATGTGTCGGCTGATGTGATGTAAGGTTTTGTTAAGCCTCTAGTTGTCCATTACTTTGGTAACAATCACGCCTTGTTGTAGCTTCTAACAAGCTAGGGAGGCAAGAGTTCAATCTCCTTCCACAATGAGCAAGCAAAATCCCTAAACTTTGGAAATGTCCAAACCATTTTCTAGAGCTTGGAGTTCAGTAGCGTTTTTGGTAGCTATGTCCAGGTTTCCTGCGTATAACCATATTATCTCTCCTTGTGAGTTTCTGAAGACTCCACCAAAACCTGTAACTCCAAGATTGCCATTGGCAACGCCATTGTCATTTAGAGTTGGCTACAAATTCCTTGATTATATGTTTAATTAAGGTGAGGATATTCTCTTCCAGAATTTGTTCTACTCTAAAAATTCATGCATTTCTCTCGTTCCAAACTACCTTGCATACGATACCCAGGGTAATGTTCCAAGCCCTATCAACCATTGGGTGAGAGGAGAAATAAGTTCTCCAATTCTCAAGAGTGTTGAGGATGAATCCATATCCCTATGAAAATATCCAAAAACAACCTTAGCCCACTCACAAATATTGTTGGATTATTCACAATCTTTGAGGAGATGGTTTAATGTTTCTTTGTGCTCTTCACAGAGAGGGCATCTCGAGGGTCCGTTGAATCCTCTTCTGCATAAATTGTCCCAAGTTAGGATTTTCCTTTGCATTGTTAGCCAAAGAAAAAGGGTAATTTTGGGCCATAATTTCCTACCCCGTAGAGTCTTCCACTTTTGTTGAGGTTGTAGTTTATCGTGATTTTCCATATAGCTATAGTATTCTTTGAGATTGAAATGCCTTGCTGAGTTTTTACCCCATCTGATCTTATCTTCACCTCTATTAAATTGAATTTGTATTTCTTAAATGGTTTTGGAAAAGGGGCTCCAATAAAATCCAATGGACAGAGGTTCCCAGTCTTTATCTTCCAACCATTCTCGCCATTTTTCCATTTCATTGTTGGGCTTCCAGTAATGGGGCACTTTGTGCTTGCCTCTTTCTTTCATGGCAGTGCAAAGTTGGGTGAACTAGTCCCTGTTTAGGTTGGGTAGTTTCTTCCAGGGATCTTCCCAAACGAGGGATTTTTCTCCATTACCAATCTCCCAGAAGTTATTCTTTTGAATGATAATCTCATTCTCCCGTGCTTGATTCCAAATAACCATAACCTTGATGTCACCTGTGAGCCTGATGAGGTCGTCAATTGAGTGAGTTGGCACATATTTTTCCTTCTAGATGAGGCCCCAAGGTGTTTGTGGATTTTCTAGACAATGTCACCACGTCTTGCCCCTAGGGATTTTCCAAGAATATATGGATCCCTTAGACCCAACCCTCCATCATTTTTTGTTTTGCAGACCTTCTCCCAGGCTACAAGAGCCAATTTTTTCTTAATGTCTGAGCCCCTCCATTAAAAGTTCCTTTGGATGCATCTGATGGCGTTGGTGATTTATTTGGGGGTGGCTAGAGTAGAAAATATATACAAAGGCATGTCCTGCAACACTGATTTTACCAAGACCAGTTTGCCCGCCAAATTAAGGGAGCGAAAAGTCCAATTGGCAAATATTTTGCTAAGGTTGTTGAGAAGGTCCTCCTAGTTGGATTTTTTGAAATATTTATCGATAAGAGGGACTCCTAGATTTCTGGAGGGGAGAGAACATATTTGAAAGCCCAACATTCTAGTGATATTTCTTTGAATGTAAATGGGAGTATTGAAGAAGAAGAATTTTGGATTTTCAAGGTTGATAGAAGTTCCTGAGGCATCCGAAAAATATTTTAGAATTTCTTTGAAAGAGAGAGATTCCTTGATAGTGGGGATTCCCATTAACAAGGTATCATCCACAAATTATTGATGGGTTGAGGAGGGGGAATTAGCTGAAGGCCAACGAGGGAATTGTTAATATTGGCATCCCTTAGCGATCTTCCTAGACCTTTGACCATGATGAAAAAGAGGAAGGGAGACAAATGGTCTCCTTGTCTTATGCCTCTAGAGGGGTAGAAAGGCTTGGAGGAGGAGCCATTGAGAAGAATGAAGAAGAAGGCTCCAAAAACCATGGGCATAATCCACTTAATAAAGTCTCGATTTGAACCGAAATCCTTTAGGACTTCCTTCATGTAATCCCAACTTAATTTATCAAAGGCCTTCGACATGTCTAGCTACATTGGCATGCCAGATTTCTTTTGAATTTTAAGTGTGTGAATCAGCTCATGAGATAGGATAATGTTGTCCATTATTTGCCTTCCCTCCACATAGCTTGATTGGTTTGAGGATATAATGAGGAGAAGGATAGACTTGATTGTGTTGGCAAGGACCTTTGAGATGATTTTGTAGATTACATTGCAAAGGGCTATAGGACGGAACCGATCCGAAGAATCGACACCTTCTTCTTTAGGAATGAGAGTGAGGAAGGTATCATTGAGGGGTTTTAGAATAGTTTTGTTGATTCTGGAGCCTTCCACTAGGGCATGAACATCCTCTTTTAAGAAAGGAAAACGGGATTTATAGAAGTCAATAGTGAAACCTTCAAGTCTAGGGGATTTCCCATTGGGCGTAGACATTACAACCTCCTCTACTTCTTGCATAGTTACTTCCCTTAGAAGCATTTTATTATGGTCATGATTGAGGATTGCAGGGATGTTGTGAGTGATTTCCCTTATTCTTCTGGATATATCTATCACAGGCTCCTCTAAGATATTGTTGAAGTATTCATTTAGGTTTTTCATTATATCCTCATGGGTGTGCATCATACTTCGCTCTTTGGATTTAAGGCCCAATATTTTGTTCTGTCTCCTATGTTGAATCATGAAGTAGTGGAAGAAGGAAGAATTGTGTTTTCCACACTTAATCCATATAATTCAAGACTTTTGTAGCCAAAGTTTCTCCTCGTGTGAGATTCTTTCTTCACATTTCTTATTGAGGTTTATTTCTTATTGTTTCATTTGGTTAGTAATGCCATTGCTAATGATTCTTTGTTAGATATTTTCCATACATTGTTCCAAATATTTTTTGTCTTTAAAGATGCTACCAAAGACCTATTTATTCCAAGATTTGATTTTGATTTTGACTAAATTTGATTTTTTTTGGAATTACTACTTCCTAGTACCTGATTGTGGCATTAGGCCTTTCCACCATTCCTTCAAAATTTCAATGAAGTTTGGGTGCTCAAGCCAGAACGACTCAAAACGAAAGGGCCAGTTTTTGGAGCTAGAGGAAATGTGCACTTTCAAAGATATAGGCCAATGGTTTGAACCCATTTGGGGGAGGATGCGAGATTTTGTTTCCCGAGAGGTCATATAGATGGCTTCTGAGAGCAGAAAATGATCAAGTCTAGAGGCAATATGTCTCACTCCATCCCTTCTATTGTTCCAAGTGAAGGTGCCATTTATTGTTGGGATATCAATCAGATTTAGCTCGTCAATGGTTAATTAGAAGACTTCTAAGTATTTGTCCAACTTGCGCAACCCCCCTTTATTTTTCATTAAGATTTAGGACCATACTAAAATCCCCTGCAATAATTTTGTATGGCATAGTAGTCTCAAGGATTTTTCTAATCGTTTGTAGCATAAGGTTTCTCTTAGCAACCTTGTGAGGAGCTTATATGTTTCTAACACATATGATATCACTGGAACCAATGATATTTAGAGTTATAGTGATGGATTTCCTCATTGCTATGGATGAGGATAACTCATAAAGTGATATTTTCCATAGAATCAAAAGTTCCCCAGTAGTGCCAATAACGGAATTAGAAATGTAGCTATAGTTTTTAAAGCAATTCTTCTAAAGAATGTTGAGGTTTTCCATAGCAATATTAGTTTCTTGAATGAGAACAATGTCAGGTTTGTCTATGATGAGTCTGTGTTTTAAGATTTTTTTTTTCCTAGACCATTTAGGCCTCTCATATTCTATGAGGTATAATTCATTGATAAAGATGTGGGGTTAGAGTGAGAGATTTTGCCTTACCCTCATTGAGAAGTCTTGCTCTAAGTTCCTGGAGGATCTGACTTGTGGTTTTCCTTCCTCTTTTCCTGCTGGGTCCTTTGGGGTTGTGCTGCCCTACTGTCATGCTTTCCAGTATTCCTTTGTGTATTGGATCATCTGGGAATTTCTAGAATGTGCCTTGTTTTAGTTCTTCTTATAAAAGGTATGCTCCCTCTATTCTCTGTATGTTCTTTGTTGATATAGCTGCTAAGCCATTTTTTTTCCATTCTTCTGCTATGGAGATGAGATCAACTCCTTCAAGGGCTTCCTCTATTACATTGTCTTCAGGGTAAAATTTTGTCATTATTGGTTCCATGTCGACATCTTCTGGTATGTGGCCTTCCTCTACTATAAAGTGCTTGAAATGATCCTCCAATTGCATCTGATTTTCTGAGTTTTCAATTCTTCCTTTATTTTCTTCCTCATTCTTACCATCTGAGATTGGTTCTTCTTGGTCTTCCTGTAGGGCTTCATATTTGTTTTAGATTGCTACTTGATATTGTCTGTGTTTCCCTTTTTTCTTCCTGTTGTGCCTATTTTGAGGTCCCACTTTAGTGAAACCTTGTTCATCTGATTTATTTTGAGCTTGAGTGTTGCTTTGTTGAGATTTGTTCTGGGGGTATTCTCTGAATAGGTGCCTGTGTTCATAGCACTTTCTGCATCTAAATTGTATATTCTCATAGCCAATATTTTGGAACCAGGCCTCATCTCTGAAGACTAACTTGATTGCCTCCAGGTCACTTGAGACATCCATGTAAACACAGACGTAACAACCATTTTTTGTTCCCTCTGACATTTTTATGTATTCCCCTAGCTCATCCCTAATTCCCTTGAGCACTGATGGTGACCAATAGTCTGTTGGTAGCAAGTAGAGTTTGACCCAGACCGGGACTCTAGTGAATTCTTCCTTTTCACGAGTGAAATTTTCCTTCTAGTATCTCATGTAAAACCCAGTTGAGTTGAAGAAGTATGGGTCTCCTTCGAAAATATAGCCTCTGTCTTCTAGGAGGTCAAAGATGACCATGAAGAATCCCTTTGATCCCAGTTGCAACCTGATCTCTCCTTTAGGTTTCCATTTTGTCTGAGTCCACTAGTTCAAGGTTTTTTCAATGGGCCATATTCCCATGAATTTACAGATGACTTCATGCTCCTGCATGTAGCCTTTGTAGGCTACCATGTTTGTGTCCTGTATTTCCAACATCAATATATTTTCTACCTTGGGGTTGCAATTGTTACTCTTTTTTTATTTGATTCTTTGGGGCTTGTCTGATTGGGATTTGTCAGGCTCTGTTTTCATTCTTTCTCATGAATATGAAGCTTCTTTTGGGATGCTTCCGTTTGCAGACTTTTTTCTTCCCTAAGGAAAATTGGTAACTTTTTATTAACTTGAAAAAATACATGTAGTAGATGCCTATGGCATATGCAGTCTGTTGGTCGTAGCCTTCAAGTAAATATCAAAAAATTTATGGTCGAAACCATGAAAAATGTATAGTTCTGTACATATGTTACCACGCAGGGTATACTGATAAGTCCAAAAGCAGGGAAAAAAATATATACAATACATCAACAAGTAGTTGTAATAAACACTACTGAAAATTGCAAAATAATTTAGGGCCTGATTGCCCTCGGATATGTCCTATCAATATAAGGTTGATGATAGTACTAGTATTGTTCCTCTCCAAGCTGCTCCTGTATTAAGCACAAGCCTCTGGGATGTGCCGTAGGCTCCTTGGAAAGTTGGTCAGCAACTGAGTTACATTCCCTGTAAATATGATGACATGAAACATAATTAAATTATTATTTTAAGATCATGATTTCATCTATTATGTTCCCGAGTGAGTGCACACGACATGTAGAAATGTTATTGAACCAATTGATGATGACTTTTAAGTCACCAAAAATCTGAATATGATTGCATGCATGTGTCAGTGCAAAGTGTAGGAGATGTTTGAGGGAGATCAATTTTGCAAAATTATTTGTTCCCACTCCTAACCCCATTTATATTTTGAAATGGTGGTTTTCAATTATATGAAATAAGCTTGCCCCACCACATCCTTGTGCTTGTGCTGCGCCATCAAAAAAGGCCCAGGGAATAGAATGATCAATGGTTTCAAGTGTGACTACCCGACCCACATGTGTATGATCATCTTCAGGTATATCATGATATGTAGCAATGATTTTTGCAATGGTGTAAGGCCATCTAGCCAATTTGTCTCTGAAAATGATCCCATTCCTTGTCAAACAAATGGACCAGCATATCAGAAGGGGTAGGCAATGTACTTTTGCATCCCGACTTGCAGGACGCCAGAGATCCCAAGCATCTGTTACAAATTGTCCATGCCATTTGATAGAAAGAGATAGCGTAGTTAGGACTTGATTCCATATGAGACCTACCATCGAGCAAGATAGGAATAGGTGTTCATTTGTTTCCTCTGCTTGTTAAGAAAGTACGCACTAGGTAGGGCCATGGAAAGATCGATGCATTAAGTTGCTTCCAGTAGGAGTCTTATTTTGAATAACATTCCACATGAAGAGCTTCATTCTCGGAGGCACTTTGAGCTTCCATATCTTCCCCACCAGTCCAAGAGGACAAGCGGTTTGTGCGTAGAGTGAATAATGGGATAGCTTGCCTTCGGAGAGTATGTGTCATGTTCTGCAGGGGTCCAGATGAGCTCATCAGCCCCTTCTTTGATACAGACATGGGATTCAATCAGTGCAGCAATATATCCTTCTTAGTCAGGCTTCCATTGTGCAGGTATGCCTAATTTCTCCGCTGATAACCAAGCTTGAGCAAAGATAGTACTATTCTCTAAATCAACAACATAAGCAATCACATTAATGTTGTAGTTGAGGAGATGAATAAGGTCTAGAAGTAATCGAAACATATTCCCATAGCCCGACCAAGGGTCTAAGCCAATGCGAACAGATGAGCCTTCATTGATTCTCCATGTTAGTCCATTTCTGATAGTAGGAATAATGCATAAAATCGCTCACCAGACCATGGATATCCCAGTTCGCTACCAAGTGGGTAAACGTATCCAATCCATAAGATGATGGGGCCAGATATATTTATGATAGATAATATCAGTCTAGAGGCTATTAGAGGTGGGATAATCCAACCCATCTTGGCAGCGAGTGCTTGTGCGAAGGAGGATAAGTCCTTCAGACCCCAACCACCACATTTCTTTGGTATAGAAATATGATTCCATCCCACCCAAGCAAAAAGGTTACCCTCTTTATAACCATTCCAAAGGAATCCACAGCATATTCTTTATATCCAGGATAAGGTTCCTTTAGGAATCCAAGCCAGAGACATCCAATAAATAGGTGCAACCTCCAAGACCAATTTAATAAGCACTAATCAACTAACCTTGGAGAGGAATCTGAGGTTCTAATTGAGTAAGTGTTTTTTGATCTTGATCACAAGCCAAATCTAGTTGGAAATCTTGTAGCAATGTGGCTTGATCCAGAAGCCCAAATATTTGAGCCCATCCTCCAGGTGATGGCTCTGAAAAGGAAATTTTTGTTGTTCAACCTGTGCCTCATGAGGAGTACAATCTAAGAGAGTAGTAGTGGATTTTAAATGGTTTGCTTCCATACCTGTGGCCTTGGCGAAGATCAAAAGTATATCAAAAAAAGTAGAAATATCCCGTATACCTCCATTAAGGAAGATGAGCACATCATCTACGAAGAGTAGATGAGTGAGTCTACATTGATTAGATATTTTGAGTCCCTGTAATCACCCATCCTACTTGGTAGATGCAATGAGCCTATTGAGGCCTTCCATAACAATCAAAAAGAGGAGAGGAGAGAGTAGGCAGCCTTGTCTAAGTCCACGTTCAGTGTGAAAGAAGTATGATGCAAAGTTGTTGATCAAGACACTGAAGGAGGCCTAAGTAATGCAGCACATAATCCAATCAATGAAGGGAAGAGGAAAGCCCAGGTGGGTGAGGATCATTTTAATATAGAGCCAGCTGACCTAGTCGAAAGCTTTAGTGAGATCAATTTTGAGAATGGTACCATTGAGTTTTTTGGTTTTCATGGAATGCAGGGCTTCCTGCACAGAGCCAATAACCTCATGGATTTGTCTGTTATGAAGGAAAGAAAATTGTTCAGGGGATATGTGACTGAATAGGATGGGTTTGAGGTAGTTGGCAATGATCTTGGTGATGATCTTGTAAAGACAATTACAAAGAGAAATGGGTCGGAAATTGTTGAATGACGAAGGGGAAGCAGATTTGGGGATAAGGGAAATGAAAGTGGAATTTATAGCCTCATACATGTGCCGAGATGTCATGCATTTCTCCACCACTTTTAGAAGATCCTGACTAATAGTTTCATGAAAGGCAAGATAAATCTCAATAGTTCATCCATCAGGCCCTGGAATGTTATCTTTTTTGAACCATTTTAAAGTACTTTCCAATTCACCCATTATAACAAGGAAGGTGAGCTCCTCAACCTCATCTGGGTCGAAAAATCGAGGGAAATGTCTTGTTATCCAAACAATATCAACAAGAGTGGCACCAGGAGGAGCCTTGAATAGTTTTTGGAAGTGAGAATTACCTAGATGAGCCAGCTGATTAAATGAAGTTGCAAGACTACCATCCTCCTTAGGCATGTGCCAAATAGTGTTGTTAAATTTCCTTCCCTTTGCTAGTTGTGGAAAAACTTTGTATTCTTATCACTAGTTTGTAACCAAATAGTCCTACTTTGGAGGTGCCAGGTTTCTTCCCTCTCTTTTAAAATCTTGGATCGTTGTGCCTCCAAGTCAATAAGGTGGGACTTTGCCTCCACAAATGTGAATCCCCATCCTTGATCATCCAAAAGATTGGCCAGAGTATGCTTGATGGTCCTGAGGGACAACTCATCCCGGTCTCTTTTTTTCTTGGCCCAATTAATAGATAATCACTTGATTTCAAGAAGGTTGTCACATAAACCCTCAACAAAGGTTCTCCCCGAGGATGGTGGATCAGAAAGCCAATAATTTTTTACCAGGTGAATATATGAGGGGTTCTTTAGCTAGGTGGCAATGAATTTGTAGGGTTCCCTTGGCTTCTGGAAGGGGTCAGAGAACTCCATGAAGATGGGGGAATGGTCTGATATACCTCCAGAACCAACCCATTGTCTGTAAAGAGATAGTCCTCTCAACAGTGGATCCTTTATGAGGAAGCGTTCCAAGCGCCTAGCCAGAGAAACCTCCCAAATTCTTCGATTGCGCCAAGTGGGTTGTGGTTTTATCATAGGGATATCAATCAAGGGATGTTGTTCAAGGAGTTGCTCCATAGTATCAAATAAGGAATCCACCTGTGCATTACTTACCCATGATTCCCCAAATCCAATGGAGAAGTTCAAGTCTCCTCCTAAGATGGTATTATCAAAGTTGATAATGGAGAGATTTAGGAGGTGATTCCAAAAAGCCTCTCTATTATGACAAGGGCCATATATATTGACAATCTTGAGATCCATGCCCAGATCCAAGGAAAAAATTTCCATGCCGATAAATCTGGTACCACCCCAGGAGGCCTTGAGGTGTATAGTGCAAGGATTAATACCCAGGGCCAGCCCACCTGGTCGCCCCACAACATCAAGGGACTGGAAAGTCCAGCTCAATTTCGACAATTGAAGCACAGGAATAATTTGATCAGCCAACCCAAGGGTTTCTTGTAGAAATATAATATCAACAGGCTCATATTCAATCTAGTGAATAAGGGATGGTGATAGGGATATAATTGGAATAGATGCAGATGTAGAATGTAAATGTTGTGCAGAGCATGAATAAGAAGATGCAGTAACAGAGCAAGGAAGAGGAGGTGTACCCAAAGATCGAGCAGCCGTAGTTGTAGCCCTTGATCTTTTTATCAGCGGGGAGGGAGGATGGGGAGTACTCAAGGATGGCATCTGAGACGATACTCCCTTCTTTGATAGAGGAGCATTTGTCAGTGGACTCTCAACTGGAGCAGATGCTGGTGCCCTTGCCGCAATGTCCTCTGCTTCTTTGGTTGGGGGGGTAGCCTTACAAACCAAAGGAAATTCCTTGTAGAGGTTCCCAACCTTATGGCACCTACGACATCTGAGACACACCTTCATAGTCCAAGATTTGAATCCTGGTGAAATTATTCCACTGCAATGTTTTTTTTCCTCCAACCCTTCTCTGGTATCCAAGTAGACCAGTATGCGGGCCAATGACTGGTTTCCGGATCTGATGTATGATTTGTCATAGTCCAAATAGGTGTCAAGTGCATTATATGCAAATGAATATATTCAGACCAAAAGTGTAGGGGAAGACCAGGAAACTTGACCCATAATGGTCCAGCTCCAATTTGCTCCCGCTCTGGATCAAAGAGTGAACTCCAACACTTTAGCATGACCACAGCCATCTCTATGTGCCAATATCTGGTAAGTACCCAATTAGTATATTCCTCCTATTGAAAATGGAGTGCAAACCATCCTCAAGCCAATGTTTACACCTCTAGGAAATCCTTGAAGATGTTTCCCCAAATCTCTTTGACCCAGAGTCTGAGTCTCTCAGTAGAATAGGTGCGGCCCCAAACTCTTCCAACAAGAACCCAACCTATCATGTCTACAACTTCCCCCATGTTAATCCCTTCCCTGAATTTTAGGGTGAGGTACTTAATCGTGGCCTTCACAAACTTGAGCTTTCATTTCCCTGTTCGAGGCGCAATCGGATGATCCTGCAAGGGGTCCAAAGGGCCTTAATGCTCCTATTGAGACTATTGAGAGGGGTTCCGAACTTTGATGAACAAGGTTTCAAAGCAGCCGAAGGGGGAGGATAAGGAGACCAACGTCGCAGTAGGCAGGGTAAGTGGAAAGGACGAAGGTGGGTCGAGCCTAGTCGCAGAATGGAAACCAATAGTGGAGGGAAGCTCGAAAGAAGTTGGGTGGACCAAATTCCCGGATGGCAATGGCTCAAAAGGGGGAGATCACGGTGTGTAGGAGGTAAGCAGGTGGATGGTTTCCATTTGCAGACTTGTCTTTTGCATATTTTGCATTAGTTTTCTTTTCCCCTCTTGAATATTTAGCAATTCTGGAAGAGTGAAAGGCATTGTAGGTAGTAATCTTAGTAAAGAAAGAGATTTTGGGCTCCTTGTTCTTTCTTGTGACAGTATCCCGAAAGGAGGGGACCTCAGAGCCCCCTCTAGCCTCTGCCATGGTCTGAAACATGCAAGAAAATAGAAACCCTGGCTACATAGATTAGAGAGTAGTTTTTTTCATCACCCACGAATTATTCTTCTCCCTCATCAGGTGGATTACATATTTATTTGAGACATACAATTCTTATGTTTAATCCCACCAATATAGATGAAGTATGTGCTTGGGAAACTCATTTAGAAGCAAGAGGGGAGAATGTTCCTCATGAGAATGCTATAGTCAAGAAAGAGGGAGAGAAACTCACATGCAAACATTGTTCAAAAGAAGGCCACAATGAAGACCATTGTTGGAAACTACATCTAGAAATGAGACCAAATAAGTTCAACAACAAGGGGAAATAAAAGACTATTGCAACAACTCAACAAGATCTAGGATTTGATTCAGGCGATGAGACCAAAATCACAGCCATGGGAATGAAAGCTAAACCTTCTATTGTAAGTACTAGTTCTTCTTATAAACCTATTGAGTCTCAAAACAATAAAGAAAGAATTACGCTTTTCCATATTAGGTTCATTACAAAACATACAAAATTTGATACCTTGTTTGATAGTGGATCCTAAGTTAACGTTATTTCTGAAGCTATTGTCAAGAAACTAAACTTAGAAACTATACCTCATCCTAAACCTTGCCCTTTGGGTTGGGCATATGAAAATGCCAAATTGAAAGTGACAAGAAAATGTAAACTTAAATATGCCATCATTAAAAATTTATAGATGAGGTAGAGCTTGATGTTGCACCACTTGACATATGTAGAACTGTTTTAGGGATTCCATCCCTGTATGATTGTAAAGCTATATTCTATCATCATGAGAACAAATATCATCTTTTTAAAGATGGAATTGAGTATATTGTTAGAGCTCTTCGTAAGAAGATGAGTTTGTCTCTTGTAAGTGTTGGTCAAATTAAAACGCTTGTAAATGCTAGTAACAATTTTGTATTATTGATTATCAAACCCAAAGATATTGTTGAATCTTATGCTTTCCAAGGATGTGATGCAAAACTCAAGCATTATATGGTTGAAGTTGTTAACACATATGATAATATGTTTCAAGAACCTGAAGAGTTGCCTCCTAAAAGAGGAATCCAACATGAAATTCAATTGCAGCGGGATGCACCTCTTCCAAACATTGGTATGTATGGAATGTCAATTTTGGAGAATGTAGAGATCAAGAAGCAAATTCAAGAGCTTATTGACAAAGGGGTCATTACACCAATGTAACACCCTCATCCTACATATACCCAAGTAACTGACCAACCAGGGTAAATATGTGACAAGAGGCCACTATAATTGGATTCAACCTCCTAATTCACCTTAAGGAAGTGGAATCGACGGAAACACACCACACAGACCTTCCACATCAGCAACAAAACTCCCATGAGCCATCCTAGCCACTCAGGTAACTAGCCCTTGATACCAACTGAAGTTTTAATGCATCAAACCTCTGGACCTTCCCTTGATATGGACAAGGGTGCATGAAGGAGGCTCTAGAAGCTCGCACAATAAGGTAAAGGGTGATTCTGGGGACTTTTTTCCCCAATGTTGTGCCTGTGACTTTGGGATTTGTGCCACTTTTTCAAGCCCAGAGCCCAAGTCACTGCCTAGAAATCAATGACACCTTCATAAATGAAATTTCACAACAGAACAAAGATACATTTGCAAAAACATTGACAAGAACTAGACTGGACCCCTATTAGCCATGATAGGCATTTCGTCAAACATATCACAAATATGTAATCTGTAGGTTTAAAAACATATCTTAGCATAGGGGTTTCATACTTATCTAAGAATCACTATGAAGCATAGTTCCCTTATATCATTAGTTTCATTATCATCTATTAGGCCATAGATACATTGTTCATTCATTTACAAGTAAAAACACGAGGAGATCCATACATCATCATTGTCATAAAACATGCTTATAACCAACATAATAAAAACAGAAATATCAAGGATACATCAGCCATAGAATCCAAATATAAACCAATACATTTACACATCAGATACCAAGGAAAGAACCTCTTATTAATGAATGAAAAAGCCAACCCAGTATGGGACTACCACGTTCCGCCCGACCATATATTAGCTGAGCCAAATCTCTCTTCATCCAATCACACTCGTGCCATATTCCAAGCATTAACGTGGGACTCAAACCAAAAGAACTAACCAGGGCATCTCGAGGCTAAACCACCTCACCCTCATCAATAGAAACCAAGCTTTACCGCAATCCATAATGGATCACTAGGCCCAAACAATAAACATGTAATAATAGGCTTTACCATGATCTCCACTAGATCACTAGGCCAAAATAAGCATGGATGCCACCAGATTTTTCCTTGTCTCCTACTCTCCAGGCTTTACTGCAATCCACACCGGATCACTAGGCCCTAACCGAAACTCCAATCTCCACACTTTACCATACATCCCATCCTGGGATTACTAGACCTAATGGAGAGCACCCACCTCTAGGCTTTATCATATATCCTGTGATTCACCGATCGAGGATTCCTATGCCCACCGAGGCAACAAAAAATCCAGCTTTACCGCAACCCAGAGTCTGGTTCAAGGGTTACTACGCTATGTGTTATTTTATTCATAGATCCACCTCACTCAACTTCAAATCCATCTGGTAATCCAGCTCAACCAAAACACGAGAACCCCATCACACCATGACTATCTGGAAATGGAAAGGCTAGGCTAAAAACACCATCACATCTGGAAAAACCCATGCCAATGACATAAAGAGAACCAAGAACACACATGTAACATCATGCACACCAAATATAGCAAGGAAACCACACATGCAAATCGATAAATGCAAAGAATCATGTTGTAGCTGCTTGATCCGGTGCTTCCTTGCTTTATCTCTACTTCCTCTTTGCCTCCTTTCCCTTTCTTGATCCAATGCCGAAATGCTCCAAGAAAAACGTAAGTGTCCAAGAGTAAGAGAGAGAGAGAATAGAAGAGAGCTCCACCAAAATCGCATCAAAATCTTGCCAACTGATCCCCATAAGCCTTTTTATCAATGAGGCCTCTATTTTCTTTATTTTCCATTATTTTCCTTCATTTTCCTCCTCACATGCAAACTATGACCTTTCACCTTCCTTTTCTCCTTATTTCCTTTATTCTCATAAAAAAAAAATGTCAATAAATGTGTCTTGCATTTCCAAACCTTTGCCAAATTCCCTAGCCATAATAAACCGAATGAACACCCACTATGACGTTTTTCCCACCATTCATCTTGGAATACGTATCCCATGACCGTGGTCATATATTTTATATTTACATGGATTTTTAACCAAGGTTATTTGTTATCATCAAAAAATTGATCATCTAGCCTAATTTACTAGATCGATAGAAATACACCATGTAAAGCCAATTGTACCATAGTAAAATTGATTTCAGTGTGAGAAATTACTTAATGAACCACCTTAAGTAATTTATAGTTAAACCCATGAAGAATAATTAAATAAATCACTATTTATTTAATTTTCTTGTAGGAATAATTAATTAAACCATTGTTTAATTATTATTCCTTGTCACATTTGACCCAATCATGAAAAATAAACAGATAAATCATTAATTATCTTATTTTTCTCTAAGAATAATTAATTAATCACTAATTAATTATTATTCTTTGTTAAATTTGACTAAATCCCTTAGGAATAATTAAATAAATCATTATTTGTTTATTATTCCTTAACTAATTCGTTGAGATGATAAATAAATCATTTATTTATTTATTATTTCTAAATAAAAGTTTAAATACTTTTTCCCTCCTAAACAAATATAATAAAATATTCCAGGTGGTTATTTCAAGAATGGGATCAAGAATATTTTATTATTGCTCATTATTCGAGGATAACTCAATATTTTGTTAAAAATAGAAGGGTTTTCCATTCATTATTCACTTTTGATTATTTTCATTGTTGCACTCACTCGTGTCTCTGATTATTTTCATTGTCGCGCACCATATTTTTGTTGGGTTTACACATTATAGAGGAGAGAGACTCTACACAAGTTGAAGACGTTTGAGGATAGCCAAAAACCCATCCCATAGAGGGGCACTGGTAACATCTATTTGTTCCCTTCACAGGTGTTATAATAAAATTATTCGTTACATATCTGGTTTCCATTGGATGATTGGAGTTATTACTCTTTCTTTTTGTTGTTTAACTATGATTGTGGCATAGATCCGAACTTTGGTAGGTTTTGTTTCTATCAGTTGTTGTAGATCTACAATCTTTAGCAACCATTTATATTGTTGAGATTGTTTGTCATCCACTATCTTAAGTGGATCCTTTTCGTACATCTTTGAGAAGAAAATGCTACAAAAAAATTAGCGACTCCACTGGGTTTATACTTCAGATCAAGAAACCTGGGTGACCTTCGGTTCTTAGCTTAGGGTTTCTTCTTTTTTCAATTCTCTTAATGTTTCCTAGTTTTTTAACCCTAGATATATTAAATTTCTCACTTCCACAAGCTTTTTGGTCGTTTCCATAGGTCACAAGAACCAGCTGTGACAAAGGCAACACATTTTTCCAAGATTTGCCAACCAGGATCCACGGAGCAGAAATCACACATTTTGGCCCAAAAAGTGTGATCTAGAGGCCAGAGCACACTTATCAGCCCAAAAAGTGTGATTCCTACTGGAAAACATGTCAGTACTTGCGATTTCTGGTTTTAGGGTTTTTCTCAAATATGCTTCTAGGTTTTGCAGAGAGTTGTCTGCTGGCTTATTTGACCTCTGTCTCATCCCGCTTATGCCTTGATCCACTCTTATTTACTCATCGAAGTCGAATTTACCCTCAGCTAGGGCTTCTAGTATGCTTCCACCTTTTTAGGAGGAGTTTATCTAAGTGAGTAGTCTGAGTTTCTGCAACGCTTTCAGCCACATTTTCCAGATTTGTATCCTTCTCTTTCAGATCTGTTAAGATAGGTTGTTACCATCCATAGTTTCACATTTAAACTTGTTTGGTCATTTGCCTTGTGGTCCCATCAGTTGCCCTAGGTGTTCCACCCATCGCCCTATCTTTTTGCAGCGATCTTGCCCTCTGGTTTTTTGTTTTTGTTGCACCACTTTCTAGTAGCTTAGTGTCACTTGATCCCAGTCGCACTGACATTTAGATCCCTTAACCGTTTCAATGTATTTTCCATCGATTTAGCCACCAACCAACGCAATGTTTGCAAACCTAGTTTGGGTGGGGTTTAGTTAATTGTTTTGTTGTTCATTTCCTGTTATTAATTTCAGTTTATTTTTAGCAAACTTTTTTCTTTTTTACAAACATGATCTAGGATTAATTAATTAATACACTTTCACACACAAGCACACCTTAAGCGAAGGGCGCTTGGTTTACACCACCAAGACAAGACTTAACATAGTAAATTTATCTCCCCTCATTAAGACAAAGGCATATTGTTGATCTCCCTTCACCATTTTCGTGTCACGTGTGTCCTACCACCATTGCGCCACCAAGGCATTTGTCGCGGAGACTATTAGGCCTTCACCCCCAGTTTCTACTTGGGAAGATTACCCCTCCCCATCGTGTTTGAGTTCATAGCACTCTGAATCCCCATACTAACTCTTCTCCTAGTTCTTATGATTCCTCATCTGATTCTAAGCCTCCTTCACCACATATCATCACCATGTTTGGACCCATAGTTGGTGTAGGAACCCAACCTAGTGTTGGCTTTGGTTCTATACCAATGGTCACATTAAGCGAAACAATCTCCGAAACCATTCTGGTAGCCCCCATGATCCCCTTTATGGCTAGGTTAATCCTACCGGATTTTAACCAATTGATAAATGACCCCATACACCATGATGTTGGTTGGCCCTCTATGCTGACTAATCTTCTCTCAGGCATCCTGAAGTTTGAGGGTAATGCTAGAGAGGATCCTACCAACCATGTATGATCCTTCCACATGTGGTGTTCATCCAACTCCATAACCGATGACTCCATTTGTCTTTGGCTATTCCAACGCATGCTCACTAGAGATGCTACAAAATGGTATGTAAACCATCCCTTTGCATCTCATTCCGTTTTTGTGATTCTTGCTAAAGCGTTCGTCTCATTTTTCTAGTTACCTCTCTGGTACGACACTAGTACGGAGCTATTCACCACATTCCATCAGTGTTCCGCCACTAGCCTTTCTGACCATGTTCAAGGGTGGTGTCAAAGGAGGAGCACATGCTGTGCCCCCCCTTTCGAAGACCATGTTTATCTAGATTGGTTCCTTAGGAGCCTTTTATCCCCCATTGGAAAAGATGTCGCGTCCCATTTTCCTCAAACCAAAGAAGAAGCTCTCCAAACCGCTCTAAGATATGATCTGACTTATTCACAATCTAGTTATGTCTATACCGTCATTCCAGACCTCCCTCGTCCTAGAAGTGCCAATGCACCGGGGGCATCTCACGCTGCCAACAGTATCGTTGGATCTCTTTCACACTCTTCGCCGTATACTCAGCAAAGTTACTGCTACCGCAGGGGGGCACCATTTCCTCCAACACTTATGCCCCTCCTGCTCGCAACATGTTTCCAGGTCCCCAAACCGTATACCAAATTTTTGCTCCTCCTTATGCATAGCCTAACGCTCCATCACCTCAAACATTAGCATCACAACCTCTCATGCATCCTCAGCCCCAGCAACCACTACCCCCTCAGGGTCAAGTGTTTGAACAGCAGAGTGCGACCAATCCCCAAAATTTGAAGAAAAAGAATAAGGGGAAGGGTAACAAGGGTAACCAAGGTAACCAACCTAGTGAACCCTAGGGGAACCAACCTAACACTAGAAACAGGGCTTCCAACCCAAGCAGAACAAGGTTATTCATATGAACAAGCCTTGTGCATGTTGCAGTGTACATGGCCATTATACACATGAGTGTCCTCTCTTACCCCGGATGCGCTAAATGTAGGAAGCTCAAGCAGCGTCTAGAGGTCAACAATCGCCTCAGAATCTAGTGCCATCTCAACTAGCAGTGCTCACAAATCCTTTCCCTCAGTAAGGATTTGTTGTTGCTCAACCTCAGCCAGGTCAAGCAGCCCATCCCCCCCAACCTTCTAGTCCTAGTGACTACCAGATCCTTATGATGAACTCTGATGAGGTTAATCCCTTAAATATCAACCTGCAAACTCGGTTGTAGTGATGTGACAAGCCCTCGACTTCGTCTGCCACCGAGTCCAAAACCAAAGTATCCGTTGAGCCTCTTACAACACCAAATGGTCCTTTACAGATCCCTCAACCTAAAGTTGAGTTCATTCCTAAGATCCCAAAGGGACCATTACGCCGTAATGCGGCTTCTAACAGAGCTGCCCATACATACAGTATAGTAGACAACTTGGCGCAATCACCTATTTCCATGTCGACGCTGGAAGTCCTCCATTCGTGCCCATCTCAAAAGAAATCTCTACTAATTGCCTTGGGTGCAGTGGATCCTTCTGACAATTGTTTGATTGTCTTCCCAGTTGATACATCAAAACATCCCCCATTTCCTTCATCTGTTGCTTTTTAGATACCAGTTAGAGTCCATAATGCCATCATCTCCCAATGCATTATTGACAAAGGCGCATCCACTTGTGTGATGTCCGCTGCTATTTGGAAACAACTTAAGTCACTTGAGTTGTCCCCCTCCACCATCACTTTACATGCTTGGGATGGACACTCCTCGCAGCCCCTTGGCATGTACCGCAACTGTCCAGTGACCCTTGCGGGTAAGATTGTGCATGTCGACATTGAAGTCATTAATGCTCCTTTGGATTACAACATTCTCTTAGGTCATAGTTACACATATTCCATGTCAGCTTTCTTGTCTGCGGTGTTTTGTAATATGTGCTTCCCCCATGAAGGGAAGATCATTACCATCGATCAATTGACTTACTACAAGTTAGCATCTGTGACCTCCCCTGAGTCCATTATCTCATCAATGTCCAACAAACAATCTACAACTCCTACCACCGATGTTTCACCCATAGTCTATAAAGATTCCTCATTATTGGGTGCTTCCCCTAGTCCTCCCCCTCCCATCTCAGAGCCTAAATCTATGAGTGTTTGCATGTTACAAGCGTCATGGGCTGCCCTTAAGTAGTCTGGTACACCTAATAAACAACTAACTCCTCAGCACCCTGTTGTTTCTCTTCTAGCTGAGCCCTTTGGATCCACCCCCCCATGACCTCCTCCGTTTATGGGTGCCTCTCCTATGTTTCCACCAAGAACCGTTCCTCCAGGTCTCAACCATCTAGGAGCTATTCCACCAAGACATTACCCTGCAGATCAAATGCCTTTCTTATTCCCTCCTCCGGGAATTCTTTCTATCCCTATCATGGCTTCGCTAGTCCTCCCTAACATGACTTTCGGGATCCCATTATGGTACATCGATCCCCCTACGAACATTCCTCCTGGTCAGCCAAGACCTTATCATGCTTTGATCCCGTTACAGCAAGTCCCCATGACCCCTGTTGCTGCTTCAGGTTGGCGCAGCGGCAGCAATGGATTTAAATAAAGCCCACAATGGATCTTTACAACCCAATAATCACTCCTTATTCCTATCAGAACCAAAAGTCTTTGAATAGGCATAAAAATATTTCTTTTTTCTTTCGAGTCCCTATATACCTTTTAAACCATTCAAAACAATGTTTGAACGCCTTCCCCAACAGTTTTATGTGTATCACCACACTCCCAAATCTGGCCGATTGGATGGCTCAGATCTATTCGCGATATCGGCGGTCGGCAAGGTGAGCTTCCAACTATCGGCACTCTCCACAGTTCCGCTGCGATATCGCTATCACTATCAGCAATTCGCAATGCCCTTTATATAATATATATATATATATATATAATAATATATATATATATATAGGGTTCCGATCCAATGGCCCGATGCGATGCCAATCAGCGATCGCAAGTCGCAGTGGTTGGACGTCGCTTCCCGTAAGCGATGCGATATCCGCCGGACCCGATATCACTTCAAAGCAACTTTTATAATATTTCGCCTCCGCTTTCGTTGGTAACGTAATGCGATATGGGAACACCTCTCCGGCCCGATGCGATGGGTTTACACGGACCCAATGAGTCCCAAAATCAATCTATATATTAATTCAAATCCGTTCAAAGGTTCTGCTAAGCGTTTTTGCGCCGATTCTCTGTGTTAATGGGCTTTCCCGCTCGCAGTCCCAAGCTATGCCAGATTTACCTTAACACGGGAATTCTTACAGTTAAGAATAAAAGCACAGGGCCATAACCACTTCAATCAAATACATGGGAAAAGAAAACGCTCAAGCCTCCACGGGCTCGTCATACGATTATGCACACAACATTAATTTTATTCATAATATACAAAAGAACAGAGTCTCAGCCTTAGGCTAGATTACACAAGGAAATGACCTTTGTTACACAAAACACAGTCCACACACACACTCTGAGGTCTTACTCCACTCCAAGCCTCTCCAACATCTCGCTCATCACATTTTTCCTCTTTTTATCACTCAAATAATTTCTCTAACAATATCTAACAACAATCTTCTATTTTTAAGACATCTAACAACAATTTTCTATCTCTTAGCTCTCATGCACACCTATGCTAACAACTCTATCTCTAAATCTAAAATAAGATAGTCTCTCACTTATTACAATAATAGATTATAACAAACTATTTAAGAAGTCCAACCCTCTTAGTAAAACTGATTTTGACCAACAGTCAATGAATTTCACCCTGTTTAGCCACAACATGTGAACAAGTTTTCACATTGCTGGCTAATCTCGATGCTCCTGCATAAGACTCCCGGGGAAGAAAAGACTTGTCCTTCCAATTTTCAGGACTTACTCCATATTTCTATAGTTCAGCTGTTGTCAACCAACTGGAATCTTCCACTGACTGCTCCTTCCACTTGACTAGATACTGAAAATATGTCTGCCCTCTGGTTTTCTTGGATATTCTTTGATCCAAGATAGCTTCAACTTCTTTCTTGAATGATTTTGGTACATGTTCCTCCCAATTCATGGTTTGAACTTCATCATCTGTAGCTTCATTCTGTAACTCGGTCTCTGCCTTTCTGAATGGATATAAGTCTCAACATTAAAAATGGGGGATATTCCAATCCCTTCTGGAAACTTGTTCTCATACGCATTGGCTGAAAATTTCCTTTTAATTTTACAAGGTCCTATCTTCTTCATTTTCAGTTTGTTATAAGTTTTTCTAGGAAATCTCTCTTTCCTCAAATATGTCATGACTAAATCTCCTACTTGAAACTCCTTTTCTCTTCTTTTCAGATCTGCTCTCTGCTTGTATCTACTGTTGCTTCCCTGCAATTTACCTTTGACTTCTTCCTGTAACCTCTACATTTGTTCGACAAAATCTTCAGCACTTGCACTCCTGGCTTCTTGTTTTCCCCGGTCCCTAAGATCATATACTCCTCTCGGATGCATTCCAAGGACAATCTGAAATGGACTCATTCCAGTGCTTTGGTTTGGCGTATCATTATAAGCGAACTCAGCTTGAGCTAATGTCAGATCCCACTGTTTGGGATTCTGATATACTAAACTCCTTAGTATATTCCCCAAGCTCCTATTCACTACTTCAGTTTTTCCATCTGTTTGAGGATGGTACGCTGAACTAAAACTGAGTTTAGTTCCTAGTTTCTTCCAAAGTGTCCTCCAGAAATTCCCTACAAATTTAGTATCTCGATCTGATACAATACTTACAAGTAAACCATGCAATCTTACAATCTTTGAAATAAATAAATTTGCTATGTGTGTTGCATCACTAGTTTTCTTACAAGCAATAAAATGTGCCATTTTAGAAAATCTATCTACTACAACATAAATAGAATCGTTTCCTCTCTGAGTTTTTGGTAAACCCAGAACAAATTCCATACTAACTGCATCCCATGGTCGATCTGGTATGGGCAATGGCTGATATAGTCCTGTATTCTGACTCCTTCCTTTGGCATGCTGACATACCTTGCATTTCTCAACAAACTTTTTAACATTAGTTTGCATTTTGGGCCAGTAATAAAAAGCATTCACATGAGCGAAGGTTTTATCTTGTCCAAAATGACCAGATAACCCTCCACTGTACTTCTCCTTGATTATGTTCTCCCTCATGGAACATTTAGGAATACATAGCTTGCTGCTTTTAAATAACATGCCTCCTTGAATAAGGTAGTCCATCCACTGACTTTTGTTATGGCTCACTGGATTCTGAACTGTTGTGTAGATGTCTCTAAAATCCTCATCATCCTTGTACATTTCTATCATTTCCTCAAAACCTACAATACCCACTTTAAACTCTTGCAAAAGAAAACTTACCCTGCTCAATGCATCTGCTACTTTATTAGACTTACCACTTTTATGCTTTATTACAAAAGTGAAACTTTGCAGACATTCCACCCATTTGGCATGCTTTTGATTTAGCTTTGGCTGGTTATTAATAAACTGTAAAGCGTGATTGTCTGAATATAAGATGAATTCCTTTGGTAGTAAGTAATGCCTCCACTTTTTCAATGCCTGCACAATAGCATAAAACTCTTTGTCATAAGAAGAATATTTCTTTTTCGCATCATTTAGTTTCTCATTGAAATACGCTATTGGTCTTTTCTCTTGGCTCAGTACCGCACCAACTGCTACTCTACTTGCATCAGTTTCTACTTGAAAGACTTTCTCGAAATTAGGCAATGTTAGAATTGGCTCTTTTGTTATCTTCTTTTTCAGTAGATTAAAGTTCCTGTCAGTTGCTTCTATCCATCGAAATGGCTGGTTGACCTCCTTGATTGTCTTAACGATTGGTGCACAAACTTGACTAAACCCTTTTATAAACTTCCTGTAAAAACTAGCAAGTCCATGGAAGCTTCTTACCTCAAATACGCTTTTGGGAGTAGGCCAGTTCTTGATTGCTTGTACCTTCTCCGGATCCATCTTCAAGCTCTCTTTGGAAACCACAAATCCTAAGTACACCAGCTCCTCTTTCATGAAACTACACTTCTTCAAATTGATTAGTAGTTTTTCCTTCTGTAGAGTTTTCAGGACCAACTTCAGATGTTCTAAATGCTCCTTTTTACTTTTGCTAAAAACCAGAATATCATCAAGGTAAAAAATGACAAATTTACCTGCATACTCCTTTAATACCTCGTTCATTAGTCTCATGAATGTATTGGGTGTATTAGTGAGCCCAAAAGGCATCACTAACCACTCATACAGTCCACTATTTGTTTTGAAAGTCGTTTTCCATTCATCGCCTTCCCGAATCCCGATCTGATGATACCCACTTTTCAAATCTATCTTAGTAAAGTACCTGGATCCACTTAAACAGTCCATTAAATCATCCATTATGGGCAAAGGAAATCTGTACCTGATTGTTATCTTGTTGATAGCTCTGGAATCTGTGCACATGCGCCATTCTCCTCCCTTCTTCAGACTAAGTACCATTGGCACAACACACGGGCTCAGACTCTCTCTAATCAGCCCCTTGTCCATCAGTTCCTGTACTTGCCTTGCAACCTCTGCATTTTCCTAGGGAGTTAGTCTATATGCAGCTTTATTGGGTAGACTTTCTCTTGGTATTAAGTCGATATGGTGGCTGACACTTCTCATCGGTGGTAATTCATTCAGTAATTCATCCACGATGATATCCATAAAATTATCTAACACAACTTGAATTTAATCAGGAAAATCATTTAAATTCGTAGAGGTTAAGATTAACTTGGGCCTCCCTATGATAGCGAAGTGCAACTTCTCGCTTTTGTTGACCTCCTGTAGCAATTCTTTACCACTTATCAACATGATACTATTTTCAGGCAGTCCTTTATCAACATCATTCTTCACTGGCAACAACGTGTGCTTAGTTCCATCCTTCTCTATGGTATATGTGTTCCTTCTCCCATCATGAATCGCTTTCCGTAAAATTGCCATGGTCTCCCCAATAATATATGACATACATCCATGGGCATTATGTCATATAGGATCACGTCTTTGTATGTGTCGATCTGCATTTCCACATTACATTGCTCTGTCACAATGACTTGATGGCCCTTCTGTAACCAAGACACTTTGTAAGGTGCAGGATGTGTCGTCCTTGCTAACCTAAGCTTTTCCACCATCTCTGTGGACACAAGATTGTCAGTACTCCCACTGTCAATTATAACCTTACAACACTTACCCTTTGATTTACATGTGGTTCTGAACAAGTTCTTCCTTTGCGCAGGTTCTCCAGTCTCCTTTTCTGCTCTAAGCAAAGTTCTTCTAAATAGCAATAATTCATCTTCTTCAAGTGGTTCCTCTTTCTCCACAAGTCGAGGTGGTTCTAGCTTTGCCTCAGCCACATTTGCACCCCTCTAGCTTCCTGATTTGTTATGAGGACAGTCTCATGACATGTGTCCCCATTCTCCATAGGTATAACACCTAACATCTCTCCCTCGCCCTCTTCCTCTGGGCACGAATCTTCCTCTACTAGATTCACCTCTCTGTGGTGACCTGCCACTCGAACTTCCTGTTTCATGCTGATGCTGTGTTCCTCAGGATCTGGCAGCTCCTCTACCTCTCACTGAGCTCTTTCCTTTGTTCCTCTGACTCTGTCTCCTCAATATTTTCTCCTCTTCCTTCAGACTTGCTTGATAGGCATCCTCAACAGTTTTTAGACTTAACAAGCTAATCTCATCTTGTATTTCATACCTTAACCCATTTATATATCTAGCTATTTTTTCCACATCATCTTCTACAGGCCCTGCTCTAATACTTAATCTATAGAATTCTTTTGTATACTCCTTAACAGACATTCCTTTCTATTTCAAATTTTGCAATTGCTTAAAAAGATTCAAATGATAGTCTTTAGGCAAAAACTTGGCTTTCAGTTTACTTACCATTTTATCCCATTGCTTGATCTTAGATTTCCCCTTCCTCGTTCTTGATTTCTGTACCTCGTCCCACCAGATGGTTGCATGACCCTTTAATCTGGTGACTGTAAACTTCACCCTCTTATTCTCCTCAACCTCTTCATAGTCAAAGTATTGATCTATGGATCTGATCCAATCCATAAGCTCCTCCGCATTCAGACTCCCTTCATACATAGGAATCTCCATCTTGGGCTTGCTTCCTACTTTTGCCAACATCTTGAGGACTTTGGCAGTTTCATTGTCTTCTTCTACTTCTCCTACATATGCAGCAGATTCTTCTGAAGAACTCTCAGCTCCATCGTCAGGCGCTCTTCTTTGGGCTGTCTCCATTGTCTCCATTCGTGCACGCAAACTCTACAATTCTTCCAACAGAATTGCATTTGGTTTTGGTCTTCCTCGACCAATTCCTCTTCTTGGTGGCTTCTTCGCTGCAAACACCTCTTTCTTCTACTCCGATACCAAAAATGGCGCAGCGGCAGCAATGGATTCAAATAAAGCCCACAATGGATCTTTACAACCCAATAATCACTCCTTATTTCTATTGGAACCAAAAGTCTTTGAATAAGCGTAAAAATATTTCTTTTCTCTTTCGAGTCCCAATATACCCTTTAAACCATTCAAAATAGTGTTTGAACGCCTTCCCCAACAGTTTTATGTGTATCGCCGCACTCCCAGATCTGGTGGATTGGACGGCTCAGATCTATTCGTGATATCGGCGGTCGGCAAGGCGGACTTCCAACTATCGGCACTCTCCACAGTTACAATGCGATATCGCTATCGCTATTGGCAGTTCGCAATGCCCCTTTATATATCTATATATATATATTATATATATATATAAAATATATATATATATATTATATATATATATATATTGGTTTCAATCCGATGGCCCGATGCAATGCCAATCAGCGATTGCAAGTCGCAGTGGTTGGACGTCGCTTCCCGTAAGTGATGCGATATCCGCCGGACCCGATATCACTTCAAAGCCACGCTTATAATCCTTTGCGTCTACCCGTAAGCGATGAGATATCCGCCGAACCCGATATCACTTCAAAGCAACTTTTATAATATTTCACGTTCACTTTCCTTGGTAATGTAATGCGATATGGGAACACCTCTCCGGCCCGATGGGATGGGTTTACACAGACCCGATGAGTCCCAAAATCAATCTATATATTAATTCAAATCTGTTCAAAGGTTCCGCTATGTGTTTTTGCATCGATTCTCTGTGTTAATGGGCTTTCTCGCTTGTGGTCCCAAGCTATGCCAGATTTACCTTAACACGGGAATTCTTACAGTTAAGAATAAAAGCAAGGGGCCACAACCACTTCAATCAAATACATGGGAAAAGCAAACGCTCAAGCCCCCACGGGCTCGTCATACGATTATGCACACAACATTAATTTTATTCATAATATACAGAAGAATAGAGTCTTGGCCTTAGGCCAAATTACATAAGGAAATGACCTTTGTTACACAAAACACAGTCCACACACACACTCTGAGCTCTCACTCCACTCCAAGCCTCTCCAACATCTCTCTCATCACATTCTTCCTCTTTTTGTCACTCAAATAATTTCTCTAACAATATCTAACAACAATCTTCTATTTTTAAGAGATCTAACAGCAATCTTCTATCTCTTAGCTCTCATGCACACCTATGCTAATAACTTTATCTCTAAATCTAAAATAAGATAGTCTCTCACTTATTACAATAATAAATTATAACAAACTATTTGAGAAGTCCAACCCTCTCAGTAAAACTGATTTTGACCAACAGTCAATGAATTTCACCCTGTTTAGCCACAACATGTGAACAAGTTTTCACATTGTTGGCTAATCCTGATGCTCCTGCATCACAGGTCCATCACAACCTCAACGGGAACTAGCTCCTGTCGTGAAAACATCTAGATAGGGGTGCAAAGCTAAGAGGAGAGAACCTAAGGACAAGGCTCCCCAAGATACTCCAGCCCCTAAGGCCCCAAAGCCACCACCTCCATGTGCTTTGTGTAAAGTTGTTGGGCACGCCACCAATAATTGTCCCAAGCTTCTTCATCTTAAACCTTTGTTTCATGAAGCATTCCCTGAGTAAAATATCCATAAGTTCCAAATTATCTTACCGGGACTAATAAAGAAAATCAAAATGCTGCGCACAAATCACCCTTGTGCCTTGTGTGATCATTATGGTCACCATTCCCATTGTTGCCCTTGTCTTGACAAATTTCGTGATTGCCTTCAGGTGCATCACGAATACGAGACTGCTCTTAGTGGAACACCTACTCCTCTACCCGTGGATTCTGGTACCACTAAACCAGAATAGGGGGGGACTTTGGTCCCACCATCGTGATCCCTCCCCCCGATGTCGAGATGTCGGACTCCACGTGCCATGTCCTTTACCTATTTTCATCCTTGAATTCCTCACAGCCAAAACCTTTCTGAGGTTTCTGTGTGCGCTTCTATCGAACACCTTTCGATAGAATCCCAGGTCTCAACATCTGTAGATCCTCCTTCTACCAGCTCGTATGATACAAATATTTGAACAATTCAAAATGGTGAGGACGCGAAGAAATCAAGGTCAAGGAGGGTCATCACAAGGACCTCCTACAAATAACCCATTACCATCACTGGAGTTGGCTCTCATATTGTGTTCCCTAGAAGCAATTAATGAGACTTTAAGAGGGCACCAAACAATTGAAGTGGAAGTAGAGAACCTTCCATTAGGGTTGGGAAATCTCGACGGATCAACAGACTCTGATAGAGGACCTCCAATCGAGGACATTACTAGGGAGCTCCAAAAGATTAAGCTCCCAAAGTTTGTTGGAGGTCGTGCTAGCGAACGTGCAGAAGCCTAGTTAGAAGGAATGGGAAGGTGCTTCGCACTAAGAGATTATACCTCCAATTCAAAAGCTAAAATAACGATATTCCAACTCAGAGATAGTGCTCTGAATTGGTGGGGTAACTTAGAATGTCAACTACACCTCACTCTGGACACAATTACTTGGGAGTTATTTGAGGAGAGATTCACGAAAAAGTACCTACCAGCATATTATGAAGAACAACAGGTAGGAGCCTTCCATGCTTTGGTACAGGGAAATCGTACGGTAGAAGAATATGAGATTAGATTCATGGAATTGGTCAAGTATGTCTCCTACATGGATACTTATCAGCGCCAAGCAGATCGTTTCATTTATGGATTGAACCCTAAAATTAGGGCAATGGTGCGGATGTGGAAACCATCCTTAGTTGCAGAAGCTGTGGAACATGCTCGTTATGTTGAAGAGCACTTAGACTTAAAGGGTGGAAACAAAACCATTTTTCCACAACAACCAAGGTTTATGGTGAAGGTCCGTTGTACCTTCCCCAGGGGAGGAAGTTTGAGGCCGCCCCCATATGGAAACAGGGTTGTACCCAGAGCACCGACAATGGGGATTCCAATGGTTACTAGTGCAGCTTCAGCCGCATCTTCAAGGATGTGTGCAAATCAAGGTCATACGATAGGAGAAACAAGTAGGGGCAGGGGAAGGAACTCTTTCCAAAGAACTCCACAAAATTCTGTTCAAAGTCTACCATGCATCACTTGTTGGGGATGTGGGGGACCTCATTACCAGTGTGATTGTCCTAAGTTACAAACTGGTAACAACCGTAGAGAAGGAAAGGCACCAATGGGGGGAGTAAGTATCCACCATCAAATCTATGCAACATTTGATAACCAACAAATTGAACACCAATCTATCGTGGTAGAAACCTCAGGTATGATAAACAAAGTAAAAGTTAAAATTTTGTTTGATTCTGGTGCTACAAATAGTTTCATTTCACCAGTTGCATTAGAAAAATGTGGGTTGGCAGCCTATGAGCACGATGACTCTAAGCAAGTTGAGATGGCTTCTGGGATAAAACAAGCAGTAGGACCTAGTGTTGACCAATGTCAAGTAAACCTCGGGGTGTGTATAACTAAGTTGAAAGCATATGTCACATTGTTGGGGACGTACGATGTAATTATTGGAATGGACTAGCTAGAAGCTCATCGAGCTTTGGTAGACTGTTTCAAGAAGAAGGTGATTTGTTTAGATGATGAAGGTAGGTCAATCAAGATTTGTGGAATCAAGAGAGGAGTGTCCCTACGATTCATATCCATGATGAAGGTAAAATGTTGTCTCTGACAAGGTTGCAAACTATATGTGGTTGAGGCTGTAAGTGACCAGAAAGGACCCTCCCTAGATCAACACCCAATTTTGTCAGAATTCAAGGATGTTGTTCCTAAGGAATTGCCTGGATTACCTCCTGTAAGGGAGATTGATTTCACAATCGACCTATGACCTGGTGCAGAACCAATATCTAAGACACCCTATAGGATGACAACTCCAGAACTTTGTGAGTTGCAGATGCAGCCAAAAAAGCTTTTAGACTTGGGATTTATTAGACCAAGTATTTCACCTTGGGGTGCACCAGTGATTTTCTTCAAGAAGAAGGATGGTTCCTTAAGGCTATGAATAGATTATAGGGACTTGAATAGATCCACAATAAAGAATAGGTACCTAATACCTAGAATAGATGACCTATTTGATCAAATGAAGGGAGCAACGATTTTCTCAAAGATTGATCTATGATTTGGATACCACCAATTGAGGATTAAGGAAGGTGACATCTCAAAAACTGCATTTCGAACTCAGTTTAGGCACTACGAGTTCATAGTTGTTCCATTTGGTTTGACCAATGCACCAGCAGTATTCATGAGCCTCATGAATCAAGAAGTATTTGGACCAATTTGTGCAAGTCTTTATGGACAACATTCTTGTGTATTCCAAGAATGAAAAGGAGCATGAAAAGAACCTAAGGGTTGTATTAACTTGCTTAAGGGAAAATCAATTTTATGGAAAATCAACAAAATGTTCCTTCTTTCAAAAGAAAGTTCATTATCTTGGGCACATCATTTTAGGAGAAGGGATTTTCAGTTGACCCGAAAAAGGTAAAGGCCATAATCGATTAGCCAGTACCGAAAAATGCTCATGAGGTGCGTAGTTTTATGGGGCTAGCAGGTTATTATCGCAGGTTTGTGGAAGGGTTTTCGAGGATTGCAAAACCCATCACCACATTGTAATGAAAAGGGGTCACATATGAACGTGACACTGCATTCATTGAACTAAATAGGTTACTAACTAGTGCACCGATCTTTCGAGTACCAGACATGGAAAAAGACTTCACTGTCTGCACCGATTCTTTGAAGCAAGGATTGGGAGAAGTATTGATGCAAGAAGGCAGAGTAATAGCTTACACATCTAGAAAATTGAAGAAACATGAAGAGTTGTATGCTACCCATGAATTAGAGTTAGCAACAGTGATGTTAGCTTTGAAACTATGAAGACACTACCTCATTGGGAGAAGATTTGAGTTAAGAACAGATCATCAAAGCCTGAAGCACCTCTTCACTCAAAGGGATTTGAATGCTAGAGAAAGGAGGAGGAGTGAATTGATGAGTGAGTATGATTTTGAGATCTCATACATTAAGGGAAAGGAGAATGTGGTGGCTAATGCACTAAGTAGGAGGCCACAAACCTTCTCCCTAGTACCCTTGAGGGTCAATTTGAGGGAACGCATGTTGGAGAAACTCTTTGTAGATAGTTGGTATTTAAATGTTATATCAGCACTCCAGAGTGGGAAGCAGATATAACCAAAGTTTGAGAGATATGTCCTTGAACTAGATGGACTATTGAGATTTGAAGGGAGAATGTACATACCTAAGGAAGGGGATATAATAAGGACCATCCTCGAAGATTCACGTAGAGCACTCTATTGTGCACATCCTGGAGTGAAGAAGATGTGTGCAGACATGAAGAAACTCTTCTTTTGGGCAAGCATGAAGCACGACATAGTCCAGTTTGTTGCCAAATGTATTGAATGTCAATGAGTGAAGGCTAATCATCACCATCTAGCAGGACTCCTATAACCACATGACATTCCTATGTCTAAATGGAAGGTAATTTTTATGGATTTTGTTGTGGGTTTGCCTCTCATGTCATAGAGGCACAATGTTATATTGGTTGTAGTTGATAAATTGACCAAAAGTGCCCATTTCATCTCAGTAAGAGACACTTACGACGTTACTGATGTGGCACGAGTTTTTATAAGTGAAGTTATTCGACTACATGGGTTACCCACAAAGATCATTTCTGATAGAGACTCTCGATTTACATCTAGGTTTTGGATAAGTTTGCAATCAACACTAGGGACTCAATTGAACCTGAGCACTGCATATCATCCAGAAACAGATGGGCAAACTGAAAGAGTAAATCAGGTTATGGAAGACATGCTTAGAATGTACGTCATGGATAATCAAACTCAGTGGGAAAGGTACTTACCATTGCTATAGTTTTCCTATAATAACAGTTGCCACAGTTCAATCGGGATGCTTCCTTATCAAGCTCTATATGGGAGGCCATGTAGGACGTCATTGAGTTGGGAAAAGTTGGAGGATCGAGTAATAGTTGGGCCAGACTTAGTTCAAGAAATGGAGGAATAAGTAAGACAGATTCGACAGAGGTTAAAGAAAGCACAAGATAGACAAAAGAGTTATGTTGATTCACATAGGACTGATCAAAGTTATGAAGTAGGAGACCAAGTTTTTATTCGTATCCGACCCAACAAAAGCACCATTCGATTTGAGAAAGGGACGAAGTTATCACCTCCGTTTGTAGGACCTTTTAGGATCAAGGAGAAGATCGGACCAGTTGCCTATGGTCTTGTACTGCCACTCCATTTGCATAAAAATCATGATGTTTTTCATGTATCTATTTTACGACATTATGTTTCTGATGAATCTCACACACTGGATTGGAGGGAATTGCAGGTTTCGGACATGGGAACCATAATGGTTGAACCATTACGCATATTGGATCATAGGGTTCGACAACTCAAAGGTCGCATGGTAGACAAGGTTAAGGTCTAGTGGAACAAGTATAGCCCAGGATCTACTACTTGGGAGGAAGCAGAGACTATATATCGTGACTACCCCTCACTTTTTGAGCATCTATGATGCCCATTTTGACTTAGATAGCTACCTATGCTAAGGCTCTATTTGCAATTACATGTTATTTATTTATGAATGCTATGTAATATTGATGCATTTAGTTGGACAGGTGAAACTACTTATATAAATCATTAGATGGATTAGGTATTGATGATTCAAATGTTTGATGTATGACCTAATGTATGACTTACTTGGTTATGATTTATCTAGTGCATGAATTATCAGAGTTATTGTTGTTTCATGTATTGCTTAAGTGGATATGATTTATCTAATGAATGATTTAGTGAAATCATGATTTATTTAATGTAAGATTTATTTGCAGTATGAACTACAAAATTGACATGTGGATACTAGACTTAATAACATGATCTTTAAGATCGATTATCTATATATATTTTGTTGTTATATATATGCATGAATGAGAACTAACCTGTAGATTGGAAAGAACTATATGATAACCAAGATATACTCTTCCATTTGGGGAAGGTCGAGACATCTAATGAGGAAATGTATGATGTACATTGTTCTATTACATTTTGTATCTACTTGATATGCAATCTTATGACATGGGTAAAATGTAAATGGCAAGTGACAAGACTACCTGACTGGATTCTTCAATGACAAATATCCAACCAACGCTGTAGTGTGGTCCATATTAGGGTGTTAACCCCAGTTGTGAGGAGGGGTGGAGGTATTTCCCATCGTGTAACCTCTAAACTTGGAATCGTGGGAGGACAGTGATGGACACACTCCCCTAGACGTGTGATGACGATTTTCAGTTACCTGTTGAGGAAGTTAGGTCGATATAGTCGAGGCTTCCACCGTATTGGTTTTATCAGTGGTTAGATTAGTATAGCCAATGCCATAGTATATAGCGACATATAATGGATAGGGTGGGAGTGGAAGTAGGTTAGGAAGGATAGGTGGATATAGATTAGTTGGAGACTCTTAATGGGAAGTGGTATCATTATCTGACTTACTTAATTTTACTACTATAACTCTCTCTCTATTTTTGTTATGTCTTATTGTCAAACTTATTTTAAACTCCTTATATCTTTTTCACTCTAACTTTAGGACAAAGATTTCTGAAGGAGGTGTGTATGTAATGCCCTACTTAATCTTATCATGCTAATTTTTATTAGTGCTTAATTAACCTGAAAATATTGACTTACAATTATAAAAAAATATTTGTATATACCTACATTTGTGAAATGGTAATTTTATTTTACAAATATAAATTTCATTAGTGTTCTTATTCAATGCCCAACTTGTCTTCTCAAATTTAATTTTGGATAGGATATGGTCTCCTCCAAATTATTCCAAATTAAATATCCATATCCCAATGTGTTTTTTCAAATCTAGTTTTGAGAAGATATGGTCTTTTCTAATTAAATTCCCAATTAAATATCCATATCCCAAAGTGTCTTCTCAAATTTACTTGGGAAAAGATATGGTAAGAAAAGTCAATAATACTAAATGAAAGGATGAGGGGGTAGTTCTGACATTAATGATAGGTGGTTGAGGTGGATGGGAGGAAGAGACATAAAAGGGGAAGGATGATGAGAGGAGGGGGGATACTTGGTTTTGGCTTTGGTTTGGAGGATTTTGTTTTGGGGGAGGAATGTGGAGAAAGAGAAGGGAGAGAATGGAGAGATAAATGAGGGAATACAAATTAGGATCTAGTGAGTGTTTGTTTAACTTGGACACACTACATCTGGTTGGACTTGGATTCGGAGAGCTAGGGAACCTGTAGAAGTTCCCTGGGCTAGGAAATTATTCCTAGTTGGCTGACAGATAAATTCAGTCAGGTAGTTGAGAGGAGCATCCCAACAGAGTCAAAAGCATCTTAACCAAGCTATTGGAACATATATTCTTATGTTTATTGATTACTTATGTAAATGGTTGAAATGAAATTTTTACTTGTTTAATATCTTGTAAATAATTTTTAATTGTATGTTGTCATCAAATAAATGTTGATTTATAAATAAGTTATTTTCCTTCTTATTGTGTTTAAATTAAATAGATTTAGTTTTTAGTTAGAAGACCCTAGGATAGATCCTCACACATATTACATGATATGTAATTTATTTTACATTCAATTTACATGTGATATTTAAAACAAATTTATATTAATAACAAACTATATTTCAACAAATTTATATTAATAATAAAATATATTTTATTGTCAACCATAAGTAAATTTTCAATATCCATTATTAAATAATATTAATTTTATATCTATTTTATATATAAGAGAAAGATAAAGTAATTTTAAATTGATTTTTATTTTTTTATTTTTTTTTTCACTTTACATAATTAGGGAGATGTGTAATTTATTTTATTTTTAATATGGAGTTGATATATAGTTTAATTTAGGCTATAAATAAAATATTTCAATACAGTGTTTGAGTAAAAGATCTTAACATAAAACATATGTAGAAAAGTAAAGATTGAAAAAATTCTTATTCTATTTATAGTTGCTTTCTAATTCAATGTATGAGAGATATTTGTAATTTTGTTGATAATCAAATTCAAGCTTCTATGATCCATATTTTGATTATTTGAAAACTTTTTTGTATGAAATCACATTGTTAGGATGAAAAATCAGATCATAGCCCTAAGTTAATAGGGAGTGAGGTCCTTGTAACATCTATAGGGAAAAACGACTATTTTTTACTAGATAAGAAAATGGGACAAATTATTATTATTTATTATTAATTAATACTAAATTAATAATCAAATATATAATATTATAATTATGGAATAACTAATATCATCCAAATATATAAAAATAATAAGTCAAAAAACTATTATTCAAATAAAAACAATAATTAAGTCAAATAAAATGTAAATAGAAATAATATTAAAATATATAAATATATATTTATTTTATAAAACTAAATAATAGGAAAAAAATTAGTTATCTTGTTATTTAAAATGTAATTTTGATTAAATAAATTATTTAATTTTTTTATAGAATAATTATTAAATTAAATTTAAATTGTATTTTAAATTTAAATTATTTTATTTTATTTTATTATTTCATAAATTGTAGTTTTTTTTTTCAAGGAAAATCAAACTTTCTATTAAGATTTATAAAAAGTTACATAGTATATGCATTTAAGCATTCAATAAACTGTATGACTTTGTTCAAATCATAGAGTTGTTCTCAAATGCTAATTGAATGTCTTCCAACTCAACCATCTCATTTTTACTAAAAACAGATTCACTGATCATTTTATCTCGGGCCTCCTCAATGAGGAAAACAACCCAAATGAGATACTTGATTAGTGTTCAGTCATTGGTCTCCAAAAAGAACAAAAGCAAAATTTATATAACAAATGTATACTCAAGTCTCAAAAGATATGTCCTGAACCATTCCCGGGCATCCTCAATGAGGAAAACAACCCAAACAGGTGTGGGATTAGCTAGAAGTTTAAAAAGTGTTTTAACCAGGTCGATGATATGTCTTTTAGATACATGAATTATAAAGAAAACACTATTCTGTTGTAGACAAGAAACTCAAGCAGGAAAACAAAATAATTGTCATAAAAAGATATCCTATGTCGAAACCAGATTAGTATCTTAACATTATGTATATGGTGGTTGATCTGACACACGTATCTCATCCGAGTCTGCTTCCTCTATCCTCCAACTGTCCATATCTTGTTGTAGACCCGCTTTAGAAAGCTGGTCTGTTGTGCTATTACATTCTGTTTATATATGACATAGAGAAAAATCATTATTTTTTTTTAAATGTTTTGCTTCTTCTAATATTGGGGATAATATGTAATTTTGGCATTTGCTCACACCGTTGAGCCATTTAATGATATTCATCGAATCCCCAAAGATTTGAACTAAATGTATGCACAGGTGGGTAAGCCAACATAGGAGAAGTTTTAAGGTAGAAAGTTCTGTGAAGTTATTGGTTCCAATCCCCAATCCCACCGAGGCTTTGAGGCTTCTGTGCTCATTTAAGTGGATCACCAATCTTGCCCCACATTTGCTATTTTGATCAAATGCCCCGTCAAAATAAGCCCATGGGGTTCCTTCCTTTATTTGTTCTTCTCTTATAAGTCGTGGGGATGCGTCCCGAATTGGCTCGGGAATACTTGAGTAGATTGTTGTGCATCCTACAGCAATATGCCCTGCTGAGGGGTTCTGTTCTTTAAATATACTATTGTTTTGAGCCAACCAGACACCCCAGGCGATTAGGGGTAGATTCCTCAAATTTCCTTTAGGATAATCCTTCCACCATTTATTCCATACTTCTGCTAGTGATCCCCCTTCCCAAGTCATCCTTATATGAGTCAGTCTCCCTGAATCCTTCCGTACATCCTTTGTGAATGGGCATTCTAAAAAGAGATGTTGGATCATTTCTACTTCACTTTTGCATAAAGTGCATCTCCCTGGGCCCAACTTGTATCTCCTTCGTAGTATATCCAAGTTGGCACTTTATTCAGAAGAATGCACCAAAAGAACATCCGAGCTTTGGTTGGGCATTGTAGCTTCCAGATAAGGCTAACCCACCATTCCTGATTCCCCCATCCTTTTCTTGATATAAGAAATTTGTATTCCTGTTTAGGAGAGTAAGAGCCCATGACCGCATGTGCCCATACTAGTTGATTTGGTCTATCTCTTAGCCTATCATTAGACCTGGACAGTTCCTTGATGAAAATGTGCCACTCCTCCTTCCGTTGTTGATTAAGGTTTAAGTTTGTCCCGGACAACCAGGCTTGTCCCCAGATGGTGGAGTGACCATTTTTCCCAATATGGCTTATGTACTGAATGCCTATGATATCTAGCTGGTTTATGAGACCTGGGGAGAGTGAAAATCCTTCTTTACACCCCACCCATGGGTCCTTCCCTATCTTTACTTGTTCTTCATTCCCTACTTGCCAGGAAAGGCCTTTTTCTATGATATTGAAAGCGTCTAAAGTGGCTTTCCACACCACTGAAACGTTGCCTTTCTTATTATTTGGTTTCTTGATCCAATCATCCAAATGAATGGGGTCGATGTACTTCCGTTTGACTACTATTGTCCACAAGTTCTCCATCTTTATTAGTCTCCATCCCAGCTTAGTTGCTATAGATGGCCCAAAAGCTGTTAAATATTTTATTCCCCATCCTCCCCACTCCTTTGGCCTTGTCACCTTATCCCATGCCACCCAGGGCAATATTGACTCCTCCTTAGAGCCTGCCTAGAAAAATCAGCTGCATACTCTTCTGATTCTTTCCAGGATTCCTTTTGGAACCCATGTTAATGTTGCCTGATATACAAGTATAGACAAAAGGATTGATTTGATGAGAGCCAGTCTTCCTGCTCTAGACAGCCATTTGAAACTCCAATGAGTGATCCTAGATTCTATTTTTGCTACTAGCCAGAACCGATCCTGTTTCTTATATGAGTTTGGCTTTAGGAAGAATCCTAGATACTTGAAGTTGTCTTTTAACTTCTGTTCTTCGAAGGGCAGGTCTTCAACTATATTTAATGCTTCCATTCTATTGAATCCTTCCAACAACAAATGGGATTTTTCCTTATTCACTTGCATGCCTATTGCCTTAAGGAAGAGATCCAATCTCCTTTTTAGCTCCTTTATTTTGCTCCTTCTTCCATTGCTGAAGAGAAGGATGTCGTCCACAAACAATAGATGGGTTATGTAAATGTTGACAAGCACCTCCACTCCATGAATATCGTCTTTTCTTTTGACCTCTAGGAGTAACTGACTGAGTTCTTTTGCCGCAAGGAGGAATAGGAGAGGAGATAGGGGGCAACCTTGTCTCGGTGCTCTTTGTCCTTGAAAATAGGGGGATGTTGCTTCGTTAATTAGCACCGCAAAGCTCACACTGGTCAAGCACCCCATGACCTAATTTATAAAGTCTACTTGAAACCCCAGATGGGTGAATACCATATGTAGGTACATCCAACTAATTATGTCATAAGCTTTAGATAGGTCAATTTTCACTACTGCTCCTTTTCTTTTCTTTTTTGTTTAATGCTATGAATGGTTTCTTGGGCCACACCAATCGCCTCATGGATCTGTCTCCCATCCAAGAATCCAAATTGTTCTTTTGATATATGCTTGGATAGTAAAGGATTTAATCTAACAACAATCACCTTTGCTATAATTTTGTAAATACAGTTGCGTAAGGAGATCGGTCTCAAATCCTCGAAAGAGGTTGGGTCTTCCCTCTTAGGAATGAGGGCTATGAAGGTTGCATTAAAAGGGGCATAGATTTCACCTTTCCTTCTGGACTCTTCAACCACTTCAGCCAATTCACTGCCTATTATCTCGAAGAAATGTTGAAACAACTTCACTGTCCAGCCATCTGGTCCGAGGTTCTTATCCTTTGGCATGGACTTTATGATTCCTTCGACCTCCCCCCTTGTGACTTCCCCCATGAGCCCCACATAATCCCCTTCGTCTACATAAAGAGGGAAAGCCTGAGTTGTTTGGATCACTTTTTCTAGTGACACTTCTGAAGGAGTTGTAAAGAGATTTTGGAGGTGTCTTATTCCCATTAATGATAGTTCCTCAAAAGTTCTTGCCTGCCTTCATCCTTCTGATTTTAAGGATCAAATGGTGTTCGAGTTCTTCCTTCCTTTTGCATAATTTTGGAAGAATTTAATGTTTTCATCCCCAACCCTTAGCCAGATGGTCCTACTTTTCAAACGCCACTATTCTTCTCTTTCTAAAAGGGTTTTGATCCTTTGGGATTCCAGCAGCTTGATCCTATCCCTTTTTTTCCAGAGTTTCATATCCATCAGCTTCCGAATTTTTGAACACATCTAGTTCCTTCCCTGTTTGGATTAGGTCTTCATCTTCTTTCATTTTCTTGGCCCTAGCCCATTCCATCGTGGCCTTCTTAAGGCATTTTAGGTTCTCCATAAAGTGGTAGGCTTTGTCCCCCATCTCACTGAACCTCACAAGTCTCCAAGTTTCTTTAAAAAGAATGTTATAAGAATCCTCCATTAACCAAGCTAGATTAAACTCAAAGGGATTTGCCGCCTTTTTGGGATGCCTATTTAGTTCTAACAAGACTGGTAGATGATCATAATCACCTCCTTCCCCAACCCACTGACAAAAACATGGGATATTTGTCGTTACCTCCTCTCCCATGAGAAACCGATCCAGTGTTTTGGCCACCCGGTCTTCCCCTGTTCTCCTATTCCTCCAGGTAGGCGTTATCTTCAGCAGGTTTATGTCTAGCAACTTATTCTCTCTGATGATTTTTGTGAAAAAGTTCGAGAGCGGGTCTTCTCTAATAGAGGGACCCCAGTTTTCAGTTGTGCCTAGAGATAAGTTTAAGTCACCCCCAATCACCAGATTCAGGTTATCCATGAGAGACTTAGAGTAAAGGTTATTCCAGAACTAAACTCTGCCCTGACAGGGCCCATAAATATTGAGAATCAATAGGTTAGTGCAGAGCTCTAGGGAGTAAACTTCAATCCCCATCGCCTGGTCCATCCCCCAGGTGTTCAAGACTCTTAACTTCTCTTCTTTTACTCCCAATGCTAATGCATGGATACTCCATCTTGGCATTAATTTAGTCAAAGTTTTTGAAACTTCTTCTCCTGCTCCCAACATTATTTGAAGTAGTAGAATGTCCGGATTGTAATTACGAACTACCTCTTTTAGAGCTAGTTTTTTTGGGTTACTGGCTAAGCTCCTACAATTCAGGGAGAGGATGATCATTGGATTACCTCAGGGGGGATTTCGCTGCTCTAAGCACCATATGGACATTTACTTCCCATCCGCAATGTCTAGTTCAGCTCTCAGTTGAGACTTAGATAAGTCTATTTTCCTCCCTCGAGCCTTTCAGTCCCCTGCTTGGCGGTTTTGCATATCGATCCCACCCACCACCTCCCATGGAGGAGGTTTTTTCTCATGAGGTCTGAGGTTATAGGAGGGTTTCATAGCTAGGGTATCTACGAGAATTGGGCTACCCTCACCCTTTGCATTCTTTCGGTTCAAATCTAGACTAGGGATAGATGTAATGATACTCTCCAATTGATTGCTTGCTATATTTGTAATGGGAATAACAATATTCTGATGCCTGAAAGGATCAGGCGATGATTGAGAAATAATAAAAGAATGAGTAGGAGTAAAAGGAGGTAGGGAAGAGACCAAACCCGTACCATCTTTTGAGTGAGTGTAACACCCGATATTTTCTGCTGCTGATTCTAGATCTTGCTTTGTTTCCTCCTGCTATTGAAATGGTTGTATTCTAGGGTACCCTTCTTCCTGTACCTCCATGCTCTCTACTAAGTCCTCCTGAGGCCTATCTATGTCCATCTAGTTGTCTCCCACACCTTTCTTTGACTTTCATTTCTTGGTTTCCTCCTCTTCTGCTACCCCTGCCTCTGCCTTCCTCTGCTTTCTTCTTTGCCTAAACCCCAACAAACATTCTTTTGCCAGGTGTCCATAATTATGACATCTGTGACATCTGAACAACAGGTGTTCATAGTCTAATAGCTGGGCGTACTTGAAATCCTTATATTGTAAATGAATTTCCTTTGCCAAGCCTAAACGAGGGTTTAAGTTTACCAGTATACGGGCCATCCCTTGGTCTCTTGTTTGTAGAAACATGTCTGCTTCCATGAATTTTCCAGGTGGTTTCTAATGGCTTTGAAAACTGATTTAACCTAAAGGAATAGTGGGAGTCCGGGCATGCAAACGCAAACAAGTAATTCATCCACCCTTTCCCTCTTTGCATCAAACATGGGGTTCCATTTCTTGAAGAAGATCGGGTGTCTCCTGAAACACCAGTTCCTCACCATAACCCATTCTGTTGCTTATCTCCTCTTGAACTTAACCATGAACCATCCTTTTGCCAGTGTCATGACCTAAAAAGTAGTGTCTGGCACTTCTTGCCAATTTTTGAGGTCCATTCCTGAATAAATTTGGCAGAGTATTTCTTACTTCTAGCCCTTCCTACCAAGGTTAATTCTGCGACTTCCATGGCCTCATCGATTTTAACGTCCATTCCCAGGACCATATTTGCTACAGATTCGCTTATTTATTTATTTATTATTTTGTGTTTTTTCCTCTTCTCCTCCACCTACCATTGTCATATCCCTTCCTCCTTGTTCTATGAGTTTGTTTCCATATTGGTTGTCGCTTCTAGGAGTGTTCCTGCACTCCCCTCTTTCTTAGATTTTCTGAGCCCTTCGACAAACCTTCCTCCTGCTTGATTTAGGTCTTCTGCTCCAGTTATCAGTGCCTTGTCCGCTGCCTGTCCTTCCTTTTCGCTTACACTCCCTTTCCGAGCCTATGTCCACTTAATTCCCATTTTCTTCTTCAGACTTTCCCCGACTGCCTTCCAACCCTCTGTCAAACCCTTTGTTATTTCTAACAAACCAACAATCCCCGCCCCTGTGACTGGATTTTGTTGCAGGGCCTTGTTTCGTCTAATTGTGTAAGGGTTACTAGTTGCATCAGCCTGAGATAGGCTCAACACGGCCTCCTCTTTCCCGAACCCTAACCCCACCGCTTGGCAGGTGCTCCGCTCGTCATTACTTCTAAATCCACAACTAATTATGATGTCCTCTAACCCTTCTAAATAAAAATGATTGTGAGGACGAGATGGGTCATAACTTTCTTGGAAAGCTTCGTTATTTGCCGCTCTATGCTCCGACAAGGAAAACTTCTCCTGTAATTGCTACCCTTCCCAGTTTTCTAGACGCGACAACCCTAAACTTTCCTCCAGGAGCCCTAGGGTTTTACTCTGCTTCTAACCTGCTTCCGAACCTCCTTTCTTCCTCCTTGATCATCCAACTAGATGAATATACCGCTCTATGTTCTGGTCCGTTACCTCCAGACCCCAGACCGACAGTATGTACCTAGGTTCGGGGTCTAGATCAACATAATCGCTTGGTTTGACCACCTTCTACCTGTCCGTTCCTTGATAATTGCTTAGCGGGAAAAACGATCTTCTTGTTTTCACTTCAAGTGCGTGCTGAGGGTAGGAGACGATAATGCATCTTACCTTCAACCTGAACTCCGTTCCACCGCTGATTGCCATTCTCTAAAAGCAATCTTGTGCTTATGTAACTTCTTGTACCGAAATCCGTTTGCTTCAGTTGCCTTCCACCTTTCCACCTCAGTGCTCCCGTGCCTGACGACCTTGGGTCTACCAAAGCCAACTGACCACCTCCCGTACTACCTCCTGTCGCATTCTCGGCCTCGCAGGTTCCCGCCTACAGTTTGTCCTCAAATCCTAAACCCTAGCTCCGTCCATGGCCTAACCCTAGCTCACTCCCGCTCACAATATCCATAGATTGTAGTTATCTTGGTTATAAATATAATTTGTTTAATTACATTCTATTCTAATTAAAAAAAAAATAAAAATAAGAATTAAATTTAAATGTAATAAAATACATTTAAATTTAAATTATTTTGTTATTTCATCGATGTAGTTAAAAAAAGGGGGGAGAAAAACAGAAAAGAGAAAAAAGAGACAATAAAGGGACGAGACTAAGAGGAAAGGGCTGGAATTCAATAGCTGCTAATTTTCAACCGTCGTCCATATTAAGATCACTAGGCCTCCTCTTAATTTCAATGGCTTCCCTAAATTTACGATGACGATGGTTGGAAAATCAACAATTCGAGGGAAACCATTGAAATTGAGAGGAGGCCCAGTAATCTTAATAGGGACTATGGTTGGAAAATGAGTAGCTGCGGGATTCCAGCCCTTTCGTCTTAGTCCCTTCTCTTTCTTGTCTCTTTTCTCTTTTTTGTTTTTTTCCATGAGGCTTTTCTTTTTTTAACTACATCAATGAAATAACAAAATAATTTAAATTTAAAGGTATTTTAATACACTTAATCAAATTTTATTTATAACCAAGATAACTACAATCTATGAAATAATAAAATAATAAATAATTAAAAAATATATTTAATTTAATTTTAATATTCTATAAATTTTTAAAAAATTAATTTATTTAATCAAATTTACATTATAATCAAGATAATATTTTTCTGTTTTAGTTTATAATAATAGTATATTTAGATATTTAGCATATTTTATATTAATTTATTTGACTTAAATTATTGTTTTTAATTGAATATAGTTTTTGACTTAGATTATTTTATTATTATTGAGGGCCATATTACTTTTAAAGTATATATTATATTTTGATTTATCAATTTCTTCATTAACTTAATAATAAATAATCGAGGTAATCTTGTACCCTGTTCTCATCAATCAAAAATAGCTATTTTTTAGCCATCTTTTTCCCGATAGCTGGTTACCAAGGTCTTCACTCCCTCATTTAACACTACCACTTGATCCTGATTTATCTTGTTGTGATGAACCACATCAGTTGGTTCAAAACGCGTTGGCCTAAATTTACCAAGGTGATTTCTTCTGAAAATGTTTTCAATAATCAATTTTTTTGATGTTTAATATGGATTTGATATGTAATATTTTCGAAAATATTAATAATAAAAATAATTAAATGTACACCTAAAAGAAAAAAATACGAGGAAACATATTTTAACATTTTAAAGTGGAAAACATGAAAGGGATACATAGTAGATAGTACCTCCCATTTAACTTAAATATAGCTTAATTAAACTAAAAATAATAAAGACAAAGAATTCATCAAAAAATAAAATGTTGTATTGTTGAATGTCATTATCAAAAATAAAAAAATATGATTAACTATTATTGTTTATATTAACATATATACACTTATGTATATGATTTATATATATTACATACGAGTTGTCTTTAGTGCGACTTTTTGGAAGTTTTTCCGATGGGTTTTTCAAGCGTAATTTCTCTAAAATCCGGTACGAATTTATTGAAATCACAAGTTTGATGGGTAATCTTTGCACAATCTAAGTCCCGTGGGTTTTTTTTTCAGGGTGTTGAATCCATATATAGTTAAAAAAACCAGTTTAAATAACACAAATCAAAATTTCACCTCAAAATTTTCGATGGTATTATGACACTAGAAAGTCCAAAAAGTCGCACTAAAGGACAACTCCTATCTAATATATATATAATATATATATTATATAATATATATATATATTAAATAAGTGATATATTATAATAATTAATAATAATTAAGTCATTTTAAATTGAAAATATGGAAGAAAAATTACAAATTGAAATAATTGAAAAATGAAAAAAAAAGTTAAAAAAAAAATAAATAAATTAAAAAACAAAAAATAGTAACAAGAAAAATAGAACATTGACTAAAAAGCCCATATAAAACCTCCCAACTCTTCACTGTTTACTAATAAATAATTTAAATAAAAAATAACTTTTAATATTTAGATTATAGATAAATGAAATAATTTTATTTACTAATAAACATACTGAATATACAAATCAAACAAAACAAAATGAATGATACTAATAAATATAATATAATAGGTTCAATATCATTTATATATATGTTATTACCTAAATATTCATTTTAAATTTACAAATAATTAACAAAAATTAGATCTCTTCCCATATTAACATTTTAAAAAATTTAATATTTCATTAACATTTCAAACATATTTAATCTTCACACTTATACATCATTAACTTCTTAATCTCTAAAAAAAATTAATCCCTAAAACTGGAAAAATCAAAGCTGATCTAATTTTTTCAAAGCCACCCTGAAACTTGATAAATCAAAGCTGATCTAATTTTTTCAAAGCCAAAATAAAAAACTTGGGAAAAGACAAACTCGCACTCTCTCTCTTTGCCTCTTTATTTAAATATTTTCCCATCGCGGGGCATAAATAAGCCAAAGCCAAGATAAGGAAACTTTGAAAAACACTCCCGTTATAAGTAAACTCTTGCTCTCTCTTTCTAAGGCGTTCCCTCTGAGATGAACTCTCCTCCATGCCACCGTATCTGTTATGGCTCTTTAGATCGATTGTTAGACGATGAAATAATCTCCAGCCATTGGATCATCCGTGAAAAATGTGTGAATAGGCGGTTCAGAATATTGGAATGTCATAGGTCGGAGTTCCAGGGCATCCTTGGGTGCAGCACCAATAATTACTACAATATCGGGGAAGAAGTCGGCAGATGGATGAGCGAAGCCGAGCACAGTGGAAATCAAGGGACTAGTGGTCTGCGGAACCGGTGTCAGGGTCTCCATTTTTGCCAACAAGTTCCCAGGCGTCTATTCTGTCACCTGCGATTCCGTGCAGGATGCCCAGAACTGCAGGCTGATCAACAACTCGAAAGCTGATCAACAACTCGAAAGTTATACCAGTTGGAGGAATGCACACCATCCTCGAAGAGGGCTTCTGTCTCAAACCCCACTTCACATTTCTGACAAGGGAGGGCGATTCAAGATAATGTCTGGTACAACACTCATCCTGCCCAATAATCAAAATCCCTGTTTCCAATTTAATGCAATTCAAAATCCGACCTTTTCGAATTAAAGTTTGGATCAGATGGGAGAGTATCATCAATTTTGGTGTTGCTACTTCTCTCGTGAAGCTCACTATATGCCTTAGAAGATGAAAAAAATTACAAAGATCTGAGAACAGCAGACGAGAGCTCATAACTCATTATCTGAACTTCTTGCTTCTTGATACCTGTACCAGAGAAAGTCTACCCTCCAACTCCCACCAATTAGGATCCAAAGCCTGGTGATTGTCTGCTGTGTAGATTGCTGGTTTGGGCCATCCGAGTCATCTCCTCTATAGCTATCTCTCCTTTTCACCATAACATCATCCATGACAACCCGGTACCTGTGTAGGCTCAACATCTTGTAGAGGATGTCTTTCAATTCCTTGCAGTCCTTTTTGCCCCATCCTGCTCTCTTCACTTGCTTACTCCTCCTGAGATTTATCTCGATCATCTTTGAATGAATGAAGACTTGAGGAGAAGGATTTGAATTTAGCATCTGAGGTGCATGCATTAATATAGGACTGTGATGAGCCAGCGAGGTTACACCAGCTGGAATTCTTCTACTGATGTATCTAGAGGCCGTTACTTTCTCAAAATAATGCAAGAGCCAGAATCTCTGAAGATATTGAATTACAATATCCCTTATGAATTTTTCAATTATTCATACTGGTCAGGGCCCATGATATACAATGAGACCGGTTCTGCGGTTGCTTTCCTCAATCTATCTAGAAGTTTTAGCATGAGCTTTGGTGAGCCCTCAAAGGAGTCAGTATATATTTATCATAACAAAAATAGTTTGGCTCAGGACGGTCGAGCGTTGAGACGGATCACTCTCGAACATGATGGCAGTTTGAGATTGTACAGATGGGATGCTAATGTCAGTTCCATCTGGATTGTAGATTGGGTTGCAGTTTCGAATCCCTGTAGTATTGCTGGAATTTGTGGGAATGGTATCTGTCGCCTTGATGCTAAGGGTAACCCACATTGCAGCTGCCCACCTGGATCAAATCCAGTTGATTCAAGTAGACCATTTCTAGGGTGTTTGCCTCTAAATTCTTCACCAGTTTGGGTCAACGATATTAATAATGAGTATTCAAGGTACAAGCTTGTGACTGTTCCACAAACAAATTACTATGGTGGAAGTTCAGTCATTTCAATTACAGAAATATTTCTACAATGTCTGCATGTCGGGGTCTCTGCTTGTCTACATGCTCATGTGTAGCTTATGTATATGGGGTTTCTGACCTGAAACCCTACTGTTGGACACTAGGAAACCTTCTTTTTGGAGGTTTGCAAAATCCCAATTACACATTTTTCATGAAATTCAGCCTCATTAATAATAGCAGAATGGGATCCTCAAATGGGTGCCCTCTCCGGCATTCGAAATATCAATCCCATCTGAAGATACTTATTCTAGGAACTATTCTTGGTGTTGTACTTCTGGTGTGCGTGTTTATTGTATTTGCCGTAGCAGCATAATTATGATGAAAAATAGACGAAGCTTGGATGCTTCCATTTTTGTTCCTGGGACTCCTGTGAATTTTCCCTTCGTGAATCTGCAGATTGCGACAAACAACTTCAGAGAGAGGCTTGGAACTGGTATGAAAGCCTAACAATTTATCTGCAGAATATAAAGGTTTTGATTTTAAAATTTGTTTTGTATTAATGGGAGACCGCTTTGGCAGGAGGTTTTGGGATTGTATACAAGGGTTCACTCTCAGCCGAAACTTTGATTGCTGTGAAAAGGTTGGAGAGATTGCTGCCACAAGGAGAGAGGGAATTTAAAACAGAGGTGACACTGATTGGTTCCATTCACCATAGGAATTTAGTTCGTCTCTGTGGATATTGCTCCGAGGGATTACAAAGGTGAGTGTTTGCTTGCATTCCTTCTGATTTTTCACATCTTCATCTTAGCAAAGAATAGGCCAGAATCCCAGATTACATGTTAAGGTAACAAATCCCTGATAAAGTGTGTATCACAGAACTACTACTCAAATTTAACTTGTAAATTATTCATTTTAGGCTCCTTGTCCATGAGTTTCTGCCAAATGGATCCCTGGATAGATGGATATTCCGTTCATCTTCGAATGATCCAAGGTTTCTAGATTGGGATACTCGCTACAGCATCTCCTTAGCTACAGCTCAGGGAATTACATATTTTCACGAGCAATGCAGAGATAGGATCATACACTGTGACATCAAGCCTGAGAACATCTTGCTGGATGAGAACTTTTGCGCTGTGAATAGTTGTCAGATTTTGGGCTGGCCAAATGGGCTTCAACAACATCTGCATATATGACATGTAGTGATGTTGTAGTTACATTTGGGTAAATATCCATTTCTATCTTTACACCAGCTCTTTCCTTGGGAAAATAAATGTCATTTATAATCAAGACTTCATAAAACTAGCTGCTATCATATTTCAGGTATCTGGCTCCAGAATATTTCATGTATGTCAAGGTTAATGAGAAGACAGACGTGTATTCCTTTGGAGTAGTTCTTCTAGAGCTAATAACTGGAAGAAAACCAATCAATGACAAGAATCCTAAAGGCAAAGAAAGCCTGGTTATGTGGGTAGGGCTCTAGTGTCCTTGCTTGTTTTGTATTTGATAATTTTGAATTCTTTTGGTTTCGTTGTCTTGGTTCAGAATCTTAATCTCTTGTAAATTTCAAAATTTAGGCAAGGCCATTACTGGCAGCTGGGTTTGTAAAAGAACTTGCAGATCCACTTTTGAAAGATGCTTGTGACATGAGCGAGATGAAGAGAATGGTCATTGGTGAAGCATGTTGTCCAAGGCAGGCAGCTCAGTTTTGACCTCGAATGAACAGAGTAATTACTCTTAT
>APFE030444984.1:108196-123880 GCA_000404065.3 Pinus taeda | reverse complement strand
TCTTTCCTTAGGAAAATAAATGTCATTTATAATCAAGACTTCATAAAACTAGCTGCTATCATATTTCAGGGATCTGGCTCCAGAATATTTCATGTATGGCAAGGTTAATGAGAAGACAGATGTGTATTCCTTTGGAGTAGTTCTTCTAGAGCTAATAACTGGAAGAAAACCAATCAATGACAAGAATCCTAAAGAAAGAAAGCCTGGTTATGTGGGTAGGGCTCTAGTGTCTTTGCTTGTTTTGTATTTGATAATTTTGAATTCTTTTGGTTTTGTTGTCTTGGTTCAGAATCTTAATCTCTTGTAAATTTCAAAATTTAGGCAAGGCCATTACTGGCAGCTAGCTTTGTAAAAGAACTTGCAGATCCACTTTTGAAAGATGCTTATGACATGAGCGAGATGAAGAGAATGGTCATTGGTGAAGCATGTTGTCCAAGGCAGGCAGCTCAGTTTTGACCTCGAATGAACAGAGTAATTACTCGTATTCTCTTGCGTGCGAGATGAAGAGAATAGCCATTGGTGAAGCATGTTGTCCAAGGCAGGCATCTCAGTTTTGACCTCGAATGAAGAGAGTAATTACTCTTATTCTCTTGAGTATATATGTTTCAGTTTCTGACTTATGTCAAATTTAGTTGCTTGAAGAGGTTTCCTTTTCTACGAGGAGTTAGTGCTAGAATTGTTTTTGCCCATAATGAAGAAATTGTTTCATTAATTGGTTATTGTGTTGAAGAGGAGGAGTACTTTTTGTTCTACAACTTGTTACTGAGAGGAAGAAATTGTTTCATTAATTGGTTACTGTGTTGAAGAGGAGGAGTACTTTTTGTTCTACAACTTGTTACTGAGAGGAAGTCTGGAAGAAACTCTTTATGGTATGTAGTATGCCAATTTTCATGCATTTATCATGTTACGTCCTTGGAGATTTTTATTATTTTTTAGTGTCAAGTGTTGTTCCCAGTTCTCAGAAAAAGTTGGGTTAGAGGAGGAAAGGACAAGCCACGGGCTCATTGGAAAGGTAGGCTGAAAGTGGCCATTGGAATTGCTGAAGCTTTGACTTATCTGCATGAAGGTTGTTCTCATCCTATCATCCATAGAGATGTGAAATCATTTTATATTTTGCTTTCTGAAAACTTCGAACCTCAAGTATCTTGATCTTTGTGAGAGAAACAAGTTCTCAAGCTTCTGTTGAATTGTTTGTATTTTTTGGTTGGAGATGTTATAATAAGATTTGCTTGATCATTAACTAGCAAATCATATTTTGATGGATCATTAACTAAAGATATTCTGTGAATAGTTGTCAGATTTTAGGCTTACCATACACACTCAGAAGCAAAAAAATTACAGAAAAAGCCCACAATGGAGGACTCTAGATAACCCTTTTTAACCCTTCTTAGTTCCTCTTTTCTTGTTGCCCTTATTCATCTTACTAATGACGACAACATTTTGCTCCTCCTCAATACCTACAATAGTATTCAGTATTGTCTCCTTCTAGTTGAAGTCATTCCATAGCCTCCTAAAAATGGGAAGTTTTTTTTCCGAAATGTCATAGCCAAAAAGTTTCCAAAAACAACAAGACCTATTTAATGCAATGGCCATTGGGTATTAGCTCTTTACCCTTCACCTACTAATTTTCATCTTCAATAATTCTTTATATGTCACAATGCTTCTTGAATTTATGCCTTATGGCGTTTCTTTTGCAACTTCTGATGCAAATGCTAGTTTTAATATTTTCCCATCATGGGAGCATGAGAAGCTGTACGTCCTGTGTTGATCCTGCTGATCTCCAATTTACCGTCAGTTTATGGAAAAGAATCGTCCCAGGAATACTATAGATGAGTATTTGCCCCTTCGATTTCATTTTGATGGTTTTCCCCTCAGGTTACCGTACAAAATCGTCGTATTTTCCCCATCTTTTCGATGGTTTAAAGAAATTCTCCATGAGGGTCTTTGATTATCAGCTTGAATTTGCGATTAGAAGCCATAGCTAGGCAGAATTTTGCTTTTTTCATGGAATAATTGGTGCAACTTTGGGCTGTTTTTATCGAGTTAGGGCACAATATCCATTAGATCCTAAGTTGAAAACACTGAACTATAATAATATATTTCAATCCTGTTAGTGAGGGCTTTTAGATTTAGACATTATAGCCACCAAGCCCTCAGTCAAGGTCCTGTGATTAAATAAAGCCCAAGTAGAGGCTGTGCAATTTACATTTAAATGGAAACATCTAGGACTAGTCCCAGAAGCGCTTAGGAACAATGGTTCTAGAAGATATGCAATGCGTTTCTCTGCGCAAACGTAATTTAGGCGTTTTTATCTACTCCGTTGGAGTATACAGGGATTTTGAGGGGTCGACCACGTTATCATGAAATTGAGGGTACATGAGGGTTCTGTTAGGGAAAGGACAGACAATGGCTGTAGGGCTGAGGTTTCGATTAGAATAATTGGGGCCCGGGAACATATAGGGGCGGTTCAACTTCAGACCAATGGGGCAGAAACAGGGTCTGCCAATGTCAATAGTAATGGCCATCTTCGGGCTTCGTCTGCTAGGTTGGAGTCAGTGCAAACTGCAGGGGGTGTTGATATTGGCGCTGATGGCACCAGGATCGTCGGCGACGGTGTCCCCGCTGACAATAAGCCCCGGTGGAAATGACGAGGCTGATGCCAGAAACAACAATAATAATACAAATGGAAGGGATACTACCTATCACAGATATGATATTCAACAGCTTGCGAGATGTATTGAACAGATTTTGCCTTTCTCCTTATTGCTGTTGGTGGCGTTCATTAGGCAACACTCGTAAGGTAACTCTCTTATCCCCAACTCGGTCAGCTGCAATTTTAGTTTTCTTTATTGCTCACAGAATTTTCTGAAATGCAATTTTGTTCCACATTAATATTGACTCTAAGAACCTAACGTTCACTATCATACACTAGACTTGAAACATGTTTGGACATCTAAATATGCATATCTTCACATAAAACAAATTTCAAAAGAGTTAGATTTGCCTCAGGGATAAACCCCTTGAGTTGGAGAAGATCCAACCCAAAGCGAAAGGAAGAGCCACTGACGCGACAATGGGTAGCCTTCTTCAGGTACACAATCACACCCTGTGCTTGGGACTTTACACTTTGGGGGTGCTATATTTTATTGTAACATAGCATATTCACTCAAGCCAACAAAATTACATTGATGATATTCTTTAAAGGTTCGGGATTGGGGAATGCAAGCCAAGCAACTCCAATGGAAATTGGAGTGGAACTGTTTAAGGAGATGAGTCCAAAGATGCATGAAATAAACAAAGTCCCATACTTGAATGTAGTAAGATTCCTCATGTAAGTCGATTGAGCCAATTCTCTTCTCTTTAGATCTGCGATTACAGCATGAATGCAGTAAAGAGAGTTTTAAAATAGCCAAAGGGTACTTGAGACAAGGGCATTGCTTAAAAGATACTTGAGATTTGGGCATTTATGTGAGACTCCCTCCTAGGGTCCTCAAACTAAAAACTAAATTTCTCTAATTTTAAACACAATAAGATGGGAAATAACTTATTCATATCTAAACATTTATTTGATGATAATATACCATTAAAATTTATTTACCACAAATTAAATAATTAAGAATTTCATTGCAACCATTTACATAAGTAATCAATAAACGGAGGAATACCTGTTCCAATAGCTTAGTTGAGATACTCCCGAGCTCTTGACTCTGTTGGGATGCTCCTCTTGATTACCCGACTGGATTTGCCTCCCAACCAACTAAGAAGTATTTCTTATTAGCCTAGGGAACCTCCACAAGTTCCCTAGCCCTCTGAGCCCAAGTCCAACTAGATGTAGTATCTCCAAGTTTAACAAACACTCTCTAGATCCAATTTTGATCTCCCTCCTCTTTCTCCACATCCCTTCTACAAAACAAAACCAAACAAAAGCCAAGACCAAGGATCCCCCCCTTCTCTCATCATCCTCCCCCTTTTATGCCTCTTCCTCCCATCCACCTCAACAACCTATCATTAATGTCATGACTACCCCCTTATTCTTTCATTTAGTATCCTTGACTTTTTTTACCATATCTTCTCCCAAGTAGATTTGAGAGGACATTTTGGGGATAAGATATGGATATTTAATTTGGAAATTAATTGGGGAAGACCATATTTTCTCCGAAGTAGATTTTGAGAAGACATTTTGGGGATAAGATATGGATATTTAATTTGGAAATTAATTGGAGGAAACCATATCTTCTCCCAAATAGATTTTGAGAAGACACCTTGGGATATGGATATTTAAATTGGAATAAATGGAAGGAGACTATATCCTATCAAAAATTAAATTTGAGAAGACAAGTTGGGAATTAAATAATAACAATAATAAAATTTATAGCACTAAATAATTTTACAGTTTCACAAATGTAGATATGTACCAATATTTATTGATAATTATAAGTCATTATTTTCAGGTAATTTAAACACTAATAAAATTTACATGATAAGATTAAGTAGGACATTACATACACCCCTCCTTCAGAAAACTTTGTCCGGAAGTTAGAGTGAAAAAGATACAAGGAGTTCGAAAGCAGTTTGACAATAAGGTATAACAGAGTAGAGAGAGAGAGTTATAGTAGTAAAAATTAAAAAGTCAGGCAATGATACCACCTCCCATCAAGAGTCTCCAACTAATCTATATTCTCTTATGCTTCCTAACCTACTTCCATTCCCACTTTATCCATCCTCTGCTGCTATATACTATGGCATCGACTATACCAATCTAACCACTGATAAAACCAATATGGCAGAAGCGTAGACTATATCAACTTAACTTCCCCAGTAGACAATTGGCAATCGTCATCACACATCTAGGGGGCGTGTCCATCACTGCCCTCCCACGTTTCCAGGTTTGCAGGTTACACGGTGGGAAATACCTCCACCCCTCCTTACAACTAGGGTCAACACCTTAATATGGACCACACTACAACGTTGGTTAAATACTTGTCATCGAATAATCCAGTCAGTTAGCCTTGTCACCTGCCATTTACATTTTACCCATGTCATAAGAGTGCATATCAAGTAGATACAAAATGTAATAGAACAATGTACATCATACCTTTCCTCATTAGATGTCTCAACCTTCCCCAATGGAAGACTAGATCTTGGCTATCGTATAGTTCTTTCCAATCTGCAGGTTAGTTCTCATTCATGCATATATATAACAACAAAATATATATAGATAAGTGATCTTAAACATCATGTTATGAAGTCTAGTATCCATGTGTCAATTTTGTAGTTCATACTGGAAATAAATCTTACATTAGATAAATCATAATTTTACTAAGTCATTCATTAGATAAATCATATCCACTTAAGCCATACATGAAACAACAATAACTCTGATAAGTCATGCACTAGATAAATCATCACCGAATAAGTCATACATTAGGTCATACATCAAACATTTCAATCATAAATACCTAATCCATCTAATGATTTATATAAGTAGTTTCACATGTCCAACTAAATGCATCAATATTACATAACATTCATAAATAAATAACATGGAACTGCAAAATAGAGCCTTAGCATAGGTAGCTATCTAAGTCAAAATGGGCATCACAGATGTTCAAAAAGTGAGGGGTAGTCATGATGTATAGTCTCTGCATCCTCCCAGGTAGCAGATCCCGGGCTATACTTGTCCCATTGGACCTTAACCTGGTCCACCATGCGACGTCTGAGCTGTTGAACCCTACGGTTCAATATGCATAATGGTTCGACCACTATGGTTCCGATGTCCGAGACCTGCCATTCCCTCCAATCCAGTTTGTGAGATTCATCAGAAACATAATGTTGTAAAATAGATACATGAAAAACATCATGAGTTTTATGCAAATCGGGTGGCAGTACAAGACAATAGGCAACTGGTCCAATCTTCTCCTTGATCCTAAAAGGTCCTACAAACCGAGGTGACAACTTCGTCCCTTTCCCAAATCGAATGGTGCTTTTGTTGGGTCGGATACGAATAAAAACTTGGTCCCCTACTTCATAATTGCGATCAATCCTATGTGAATCAACATAACTCTTCTGTCTATCCTGTGCTTTCTTTAACCTTTGTCGAATCTGTCTTACTTGTTCCTCCATTTCTTGAACTAATTCTGGCCCAACAATTACTCAGTCTTCCAACTTTTCCCAACTTAATGGCGTCCTACATGGCCTCCGATATAGAGTTGGATAAGGAGGCATCCCAATTGAACTGTGGTAACTGTTATTATAGGCAAACTCTACCAATGGTAAGTACCTTTCCCATTGAGTCTGATTATCCATGACGTACATTTTAAGCATGTCTTCCATAACCTGATTTACTCTTTCAGTCTGCCCATTTGTCTTTGGATGATATGTAGTGCTCATGTTTAACTGAGTCCCTAGTGCTGACTATAAACTTATCCAAAACCTAGATGTAAATTGAGACTCTCTATCAGAAATGATCTTTGTGGGTAACCCATGTAGTCGAATAACTTCACTTATAAAAACTCGTGCCACATCAGTAACATCGTAAGTGTCTCTTACTGAGATGAAATGGGCACTTTTGGTCAATTTATCAACTATAACCAATATAGCATTGTGTTTCTATGACGTGAGTGGCAAACCCACCACAAAATCCATAGAAATTACCTCCCATTTAGACATAGGGATGTCATGTGGTTGTAGGGGTCTTGCTGGACGGTGATGATCAGCGTTCATTCGTTGACATTCAAGACATTTGGTGACAAACTGGACCATGTCATGCTTTATGCCTGCCCAAAAGAAGAGTTTCTTCATGTCCACATACATCTTCTTCACTCCAGGATGTGCACAATAGAGTGCTCTATGTGACTCTTCGAGGATGGTCCTTCTTATACCCCATTCCTTAGGTATGTACATTCTCCCTTGAAATCTCAATAGTTCATCTGGTTCAAGGACATATCCCTCAAACTTTAGTTCTATCTGCTTCCCACTCTGGAGTGCTGATATAACCTTTAGATACCAACTATCTTCAAAGAGTTTCTCCAACACACGTTCACTCAAATTGACCCTCAAGAGTACTAGGGAGAAGGTTCGTGGTCTCCTGCATAGTGCATCGGCCACCACATTCTCCTTTCCCTTAATGTATGAGATCTCAAAAGCATACTCACTCATGAATTCACTCCACCGCCTTTGTCTAGCATTCAAATTCCTTTGAGTGAAGAGGTGCTTTAGGCTTTGATGATCTGTTCTTAACTCAAATCTTCTCCCAACGAGGTAGTGTCTCCACAGTTTCAAAGCTAACATCACTGTTGTTAACTCTAAGTCATGGGTAGCATATCTTCATGTTTCTTCAATTTTCTAGATGCGTAAGCTATTACTTCGCCTTCTTGCATCAATACCTGCTCCCAATCCTTGATTCGAGGCATCGGTGCAGACAATGAAGTATTTTTCCATGTTTGGTACTCGAAGGATCGGTGCACTAGTTAGTAACCTCTTTAGTTCTGTGAATGTAGTGTCACATTCATATGTCCAGTCATACCTGACCCCCTTTCGTTGTAATGTGGTGATGGGTTTTGCAATCCTCGAAAACCCTTCCACAGACCTGCGATAATACCTTGCTAGCCCCATAAAACTACACACATGATGAGCATTTTCGGTACTGGCCAATCCATTATGGCCTTTACCTTTTTCGGGTCAACTGAAATCCCTTCTCCTGAAATGATGTGCCCAAGGTAATGAACTTTCTTCTGAAAGAAGGAACATTTTGACAATTTTCCATACAATTGATTTTCCCTTAAGCAAGTCAATACAACCCTTAGGTGCTTTTGATGCTCCTCTTCATTCTTGGAATACACAAGAATGTCGTGCAGAAAGACTTGCACGAATTGGTCCAGATACTTCTTGAACACACCATTCATGAGGCTCATGAATACTGCTAGTGCATTGGTCAAACCAAATGGAACAACTACGAAATCGTAGCACCCAAACCGAGTTCGAAATGCAGTTTTTGAGATGTCACCTTCCTTTATCCTCAATTGGTGGTATCCAGATTATAGATCGATCTTTGAGAAAACTGCTGCTCTCTTCATTTGATTAAATAGGTCATCTATTCTAGGTATCAAGTACCTATTCTTTATTGTGGCTCTATTCAAGTCCCTATAATCTATGCATAGCCTTAAGGAACCATCCTTCATCTTGACAAAAATCACTGGTGCGCCCCAAGATGAAATACTAGGTCTGATAAATCCCAAGTCTAAGAGATCTTTTAACTACATCTGCAGCTCACAAAGTTCTGGAGTTGTCATCCTATAGGGTGTCTTAGATATTGGTTCTGCACCAGGTCTTAGGTCGATTGTGAAATCAATCTCCCTTACAAGAGGTAATCCAGGCAATTCCTTAGGAAAAACATCATTGAATTTTGACAAAATTAGGTGTTGATCTAGGGAGGGTCCTTTCTAGTCACTTACAGCCTCGACCACATATAGTTTGCAACCTTGTCGGAGACAATGTTTTACCTTCATCATGGATATGAATTGTAGGGACACTCCTCTCTTGATTCCACAAATCTCAATTGGCCTACCTTCATCATTTAAACAAATCACCTTCTTCTTGAAACAATCTACCAAAGCTCGATGAGCTTCTAGCCAGTCCATTCCAATAATTAGATCGTACGTCCCCAGTGCTGTGACGTATGCCTTCAACTTATTTATACACACCTCGACGTTTACTTGACATTGGTCAACACTAGGTCCTACTGCTTGTTTTATCCCATAAGCCATCTCAACTTGCTTAAAGTCATTGTGCTCATAGGTTGCAAACCCACATTTTTCTAATGCAACTGGTGAAATGAAACTATCTGTAGCACCTGAATCAAACAAAATTTTAACTTTTACTTTGTTTATCATACCTGAGGTTTCTACCACATCTGGCTGGTGTTCAACTTGTTGGTTAACAATTGCTGCATAGATTTGATGGTTGCTACTTTCTCCCCCCATTGATGCTTTTCCTTCTCTACGGTTGTTACCAGTTTGTAAATCAGGACAATCACACTGGTACTGAGGTCCCCCGCATCCCCAACAAGTGATGCGTGGTAGACTTCGAACATAATGTTGTGAAGTTCTTTGGAAATAGTTTCTTCCCTTGCCCCTAGTTGTTGCTCCTCGCGTACGACCTTGATTTCCACACGTCCTTGAAGCTGCACTAGTAACCATTGAAATCCCCACTGTCAGTGCTCTGGGTACAACCCTGTTTCCATATGGCGGTGGCCTCAAACTTCCTCCCCTGGTGAAGGTATGAGGGGCTTTCCCCATAAACCTTGGTTGTTGTGGAAAAACGGTTTTGTTTCCAACCTTTAAGTCTAAGTGTTCTTCAACATAACAAGCATGTTCCACAACTTCTGCAACTGAGGATGGTTTCCACATCTGCACCATTGCCCTAATCTTAGGGTTCAATCCATAAATGAAACGATCCGCTTGGCGCTGGTCAGTATTCATGTAGGAGACATACTTGACCAATTCCATGAATTTAATCTCATATTCTTCTACCGTACAATTTCCCTGTACCAAGGCATGGAAGGCTCTTACTTGTTGTTCTTCATAATATGCTGGTAGGTACTTTTTCTTAAATCTCTCCTCAAATAACTCCCAAGTAACTGTGTCCGGAGTGAGGTGTAGTTGACGCTCTAAGTTACCCCACCAATTCAGCGCACTATCTCTGAGTTGGAATATCGCTATTTTAGCTTTTGAATTGGAAGTATAATCTCTTAGTGCGTAACGCCTTCTCATTCCTTCTAACCAGGCTTCTGCACGTTCGCTGGCATGACCTCCAGCAAACTCTAGGAGCTTAATCTTTTGTAGCTCCCTAGTAATGTCCTCGATTGGAGGTCCTCTATTAGAGTCCCTTGATCCCTCGAGATTTCCTAACCCTGATGGAGGGTGCTCTACTTCCACTTCAATTGTTTGGCGCCCTCTTAAAGTCTCATTAATTGCTTCTAGGGAACGCAAGATGAGAGCTAACTCCGGTGAAGGTAATGGGTTATTTATAGGAGGTCCTTTTGATGACCCTCCTTGACCTTGATTTCTTCGCGTCCTTACCATTTTGAATTGTTCAAATATTTGTATGATATGCAAGACTCATTAATCCAACTTAGGACTTGTCCACTCTTAGCCAATGTTGCATTAATCATTATCGGGATAATATCGACGCGAGGAAAAAATCGTAATTATCGGGAAATAATCAGGAAAAAATCGTTTGGTACAAAAATATTCATTTTTTTAATATCTAAACCATCTACAACATAAAATAAATACATTGACACATAAATATGATAAAAGAACTAATATATAAGATGTTTAATATCATTTCTAGTGTTAAAATCACACATAACATTAAATCATGTCCTGAATAGTAAGTCCTAACTCCTGAATCTCGACTCAGCCTCAAAATATCAACAAAAAGTATAATAATGTATCTCATCATGTCATAATGTCATATACAATAAAATGAAGAAAATAACTAAAGTCTAATCCTATTGATTTCCTCTGCCCCTCTTGTGAGAAAATGCCACAACTTTTCCTTTCCCTCTAGATGTAGATGCTGGTGCTGGTGGAGTTGGCATTGGAGTTTGCTATGCTCTAGAAGCTGAAGAACTAGAAGTAGGAGCTATAGGAGATAGACCACATCCTCTACTAGCGGCAGGGGTAGCCCGGGCAGGTGGTGTCACCTGGAAACATTACAATCTCCCAATCCTGAAATCCTGAAAAACTGATAACTCTGCTGGATTTTGAATGAAATCTAAAATTCTACTTTCTCCATATGAAATCCAATGAGGTCGGAACCACTCTCAAACATCCTGAGTCATTTCATGGTAATGTTAAAAATTTAAGTAAAAGGATAAAAATGAAGACCAAGGAGAATGTCTCTTTTACTTTAAGAATTTAACATTACCATGAATAACATATCAATACTAGGGCCTAGACTTGATTATTAAGCTACCCCACTCAAAAATTATTTGTTTCTTTCAAAAAAGATTGCATTTCAAACATTTAGCATCCCTTAAAAAACAAAAAAAAAAACATTATAAAACCTCGCTGCCGGAGACCCCCACGATAATTTCGATTGTTATCGCGATAAGTTCGAATTTATAGTGATAATTTCAAATTATCGCGATAATTTCATAAAAATCATGCAAAAAAAATTACCTGCGATAAATTCGTATAAAAATCGCGATAAAATTGTTTTATCAAAAAAATCACGATTTTATTGCGATTTTCACAACACTGCTCTTAGTTGACTCACATACATGTGTATAACGATAGTCATAATTTTTTCTTTTACTATGCTCGTAAACAAGTATTATTAATACCGAGATGATTCCCAAGGATCTACCAAATCCTCTTATGTGCGAGTTCTACATAACTTTCAAAAGTTCCCTTGATACTCGCTAGGGTATTGGTGCAATGTACTTTGTAAGTCACGCTCTAACACAAAATTGTTTTCTTTAGTACCATAGTTATAATTTAATATTAAGCTAATTGATAACTTGGTTCAAGGGATCTCTACTTGAATGGTTCATGAGGCACAATACTTGCTAAGGTTTTGCAAATGGGGTAGCAAGCTAAGTGGGCTTGATTGGGGGAAAAACTCCACAGTTAAGCGCGCTTGAGCCAGAGGAGTTTTGGGATGGGTGACCTCCTGGGAAGTCCTGGTTACTGGGTGCAAGCCCCAGAAGTGATGATTGATGCTATGTGATTCGTTCTCCACTTTTCACTAGTTTCAATCCCACTTCTTCACCCCTGTGAGCATCACCCTATGCATTGAGTGCTAATTGAACTATTCAAAAATCATGAGAAATTAGTCAGTTACGACTACCTCTCATGGAAATGGTCATACGTTAATGACTTACTTAACGCAGTTGAATCCCAAAATGATATCTAAATTAAATAATTATAAGTATTAGTATAATACTCTTACAAAATATTGTTAAAAAATAGTAAAACATAAAACATAAATATTGTTCACAAAATAGTGTTACAATATAGTAAAACATTAAACATAAATGGTGTTACAAAATAGTGTTGCAATATAGTAAAACATAAAACATAAAACAAACAAACAATATAGTAATAACATGATTAATTATTAATAATAATAATAACATGAAATTAAAATAATGATAATGAATTAGTAAAAGTGTTACAAAATAGTAAACAAAAAACAAAAACAATAAAACAAAAAACAATATAGAAGAACAGAATTAAAATTATTAATATAGTAATACTGAATTAAGATATTAATATATAATAACATGAGTTAAATAATGATAATGATTAGTATAATAGTGTTACAAAATAGTAAAACATAAAGCAAACAAACAATATAGTAATAACATGAATTAAAATTATTAGTATAGTAATCACATGAATTAAATAATGATAATGATTAGTATAATAGTGTTACAAATTAGTAGAACACAAAACATAAAAAAAACAAACATTATTGTAACAACATGAGTTAAAATTATTAAGATAGTAATAACATGAATTAAAATTATTAGTATAGTAATCGCATGAATTAAATAATGATAATGATTAGTATAATAGTGTTACAAATTAGTAGAACACAAAACATAAAACAAACAAACATTATTGTAACAACATGAGTTAAAATTATTAATATAGTAATAACATGAAATAAATAATGATAATGATTAATATAATAGTGTTAGAATGTAGTAAAACATAAAAGAAACAAACAATATAGTAATAACTTGAATTAAAATTATTAATACAGTAATAACATGAATTATATAATGATAATGATTTGTATAATAGTGTTACAAAATAGTGCTACAAAATAATAAACATAAAACAAACAAACAATATAACAATAGAATTCAAACATCCCTCAACCAAACATTCCTCAACCCTCCAAACCTTTATGTTTTTTCTAGAGATGTAGAATTCAACACATCACTTGACTCAAATATTTTCCTTTGTTCCCTCGATCCTTCGTCCCCTCGATTCTTTGTCCCCTTGATCTTTGATCTTTGGTTCCCTTGATCTTCGATCTTTGGTTCCCTTGATCTTTGATTTTTGGTGTAATGAAAGTCATTATCCCAAATCATTAAGCAGGTTGTAGGAGAAACTATTTCAACCACCCTTTCTGTATTAAATTCTACGATTTTGGATTCATCACCAGCTAGTGTTTTTGGTACGGAAAGTTACTGTTTGTGTGTGGTTTGAACTATTAGATTTTTTACGTGTGTGATTCAATTGTTTAATTCTTTAGAGACTTTAGGTGTTGTTATTGAGATTTTCTTTGTTTGTGTGTGAATAATTAAATATTTAATCATGGCTGAATTACTGAGATAATCCCGTAGACTTCGGGGGCAACCTACCGAGTATACAGCAAGCCAGCTTGAAGGGCTATGAACTATTGTATCACCTAGGGACAGTAGAGTTGAGTCACCAGAAGCCAAAGAATCTTCCTTAATTGTTCATCCTAATTATCAAGTATAGACAACGGAGTATATTTCTGAGCCAATTTCACTTTCTGAAGTTACTGGTAGTTTTTCTCCTACTAGTGAATTAGCTGAAGAACCTGAAATTTCTGAGCCTGAAACTGAACCTGCTCCTACTCCATCTTCAAGATTTGCTTCTCCAACTTCTAGTGGTCCTGGTTCGCCCAAGGTAGGAAGTATCATTACCCAAAATCTTCCTTCCGGACTCATTTCTATTGAAGAACTTGTTAGTCCGGACGAAGATATAACTCTCCCCGAAAATCAATGACTTTAGAACTTACAGAGCGTGAATCAATTTTCTATAGTCCTTTTAGGAGTGACGCTTGATACGTATCATTGACAAACTTTTTAGAAAACCTGGGTCTTATTTTTTCACCACCTCGAATTCCTTTTCATCCTACGCCCAAAGGTTATTATCCTCCTTTGAATATGTCAAGTTGGTCATCCATGTTTTCCCAAACACCATAAACATTTTTATATCGTGGCCCTTCTGTTCCTTCGGGGTATCAGTCACTCACTAGTACTTTTTCAGGAGCATCGCCTCGACCAATTGAACATGAGATATCAACTGTTAGTAAAGGAACTCAAGCATTGAGCGTAGAGGAAATTCTTATGATGTCTAGTACTATTCCAAACCCGCAACCTCAAGGTAGTCAGTTATCGCCTGGGGGGTAACCTTAAGGTAGTCAGTTATCGCTTGGGGACAACCCCAAGGTAGTCAGTTACCGCCTGGGGGGCAAACTCAAGGTAATCAGTTACTGCCTGGGGGGCAACCTCACGACAATACATATCGTCAGGATAGTACATACCTCAAGGTCAACCCTAAACTCAGTACATACTTCAATGTCAACCCCAGTATCAATATATACCTCAAGGTCAACCCCAGTTTCAATACGTGCCTCAAGGTTATCAACCTCAAAGCCAGTACCCAACTCAAGGTTTCCAACCACCTTCTGGTCAACCATTTGTACAAGGAACTGGAAATGTACCTCTCAATTATCAACCCTACGCTCAACCCGGTTATGGTCCTCAATATGCTCAACCTTTTATGGGTACATACCCCAGAATGAACATGGTGTGGGATCCATCTCAATAGACTTTGAAGCCGAATGTGTAGTTATCAAGTCAACCTGGACAACCTACTGTTCAAACTTATGCGCCAGTGTAGTTCATCAGCCTGGGCCTAATTCACCTCGAACTCCACCTCAAACTACTGCTGCAACTACTGCAGCTTCTGTTCAATCTACCCCACCTACTTCTGGAGTATTGACAGCTCCGGTTTCTACTGTTCCTACATCAATGTAAACTCCTCAAGCCTCTTTACCACAGTCAGGACCTACAGTTCAGACTTCGGTTCAGATGCCTGTAGGACAACCTGGTCCAAGTACAGTTGTCACAAGTCAACCATAATTCACTTATCAACCATACTAGGGATAGTATCAATTTGGTCCTACTGTGAAAACCCCAGTTTATCAGTATCAGTTGTACCATAGCTATACTTATCAGCAACCTCAACAACCCCAGTTTGGTCTGGTTAATCTTGTTTTTTTGGGAGGATATAATATTCCCAATGCAAACCCAATTCTAGGTTATCCTGAATATCCTCCTCCTCCGAAACACAATCAAATAATTGCAGCTCCTTCAGGGTCTCATGCCGTTGATGGTATGATTGGTTCAGTTAGTACCAAAAGTAAGAAGAAATCTTCAAAGAATTCTTCTCCTATTATAACTTTACCAAATTCCCCGATAAAAATGAATCTAGTGACAAAATTATTAATATAGTAATAACATTAATTAAATAATGATAATGATTAGTATAATAGTTTTACAAAATAGTGTTACAAAATAGTAAAACATAAAACAAACAAACAATATATAATAACATGAATTAAATAATGATAATGATTAGTATAATAGTGTTACAAAAGAGTAAATCATAAAACAAACAAAAAAACAATATAGTAATAACATGAACTAAATAATGATAATGATTAGTGTAATAGTGTTACAAAATAGTAATACATAATAAATAAAACATAAAACAAACAAACAATATAGTAACAACATGAATCTAAATTATTAATATAGTAATAACATAAATTAAATAATGATAATGATTAGTATAATAGTGTTAAAAAATAATAAAAAATAAAACATAGAACAAACAAACAATATAG
>APFE030444984.1:20610-100965 GCA_000404065.3 Pinus taeda | reverse complement strand
TTGAACAATATTGCACTTCAAGAACATGGTCATGAATGAGCTTTCTGATGAAGTGCATGTGCAGTTCAATGTGTTTGTTGTGCTGATGTTGGACTAGATCTTTGCACAGTTGAATGACACTTTGATTATCACACCAAATCACACCAAAGTGTAGTCGGATGCTGTTGCTAAAAGCCAAACTTTGACAGGATCTGAGTCTGTTTGTATAAAGCCAGTAGGTTGTTCCATATAGATTTCTTCATGCAAGTCTCAATGCAAGAAGACAGATTTAATATCCATTTGATGGACTTCCCATTTGAAAGAGGTAGCAAGAAAAAGAACAAGGCGGATAGAGTTCATTTTGGCAACATGGGAGAAGGTTTTAGTAAAGTCAATGCCTTCAACTTGTGAAAAACCCTTAGCAACAAGACGAGCTTTATGTTTATCAACTTTTCTATTTGGGTCATATTTGGTTTTGTAAACCCATTTGCATCTAACAAGTTTTCGTCCCTTTGGAAGAGGAACAAGATCCCATGTATCATTTGCCAATAACGAACAATATTCTTCATTCATAGCTGCGTCTCAATCTGGATGGCCTGAAGCTTCTGCCAAGGTGTCAGGATCATAATGAGCTGAAGCTTGAGCCAGTAAAGAAGAGGCTCTATCGAACTAAGAACATGTACGTCGCTGATCTGTAGGATCACCGGTAAGAGCACCTGCTGCATCCCGAGTAGCACAGACCCATTTTGGAAGCTGAGGAGCTGAAGGAGGACCCTGAGAAGGTGGGGGAGGATTGTCATCCTCACTGTCATCATCTGAAGAAGAAATATTTTCAGAAGTAGAAGGGATAGAGAGAGGTGGCACATCCGCCGAACTAGGCTCGTAGGCTGATATATTTTCAACAAACTTTACATCTCTTCTAATGGTAACATTTTTGGACTTAAGTGGAATAAGTCTGTATCCTTCGACATCTTCAAAATATCCAACAAAAATACATTTTTCACTCTTAGGTTCTAAAGCTTTATGTTTCTCATATGGAATATGGGCCCATGCTTCACTTCCAAAAACACGAAAGTGACTTACATCTGGTTTAATTGAGTTCCATGCTTTTTCTGGAGTGATATTATTTAAAACTTTAGTAAGAGTGCGATTTATTTATGTAATTTGCACAGTTAATTGCTTCTGCCCAAAATTAAGATTATGTCCTTTAGATTGAAGCATACAATTAGCCATTTCCTTTAAGGTGCGATTCTTCCTTTCAGCTACACCATTTTGTTGTGGAGTATATGGAACAGTATGTTGCATTTGAATTCCATTCTCAGTGCAAAAGTTGATGAATTTGTTGTTAACATATTCTCCGCTGTCCAGATTGTTTTTCAACAAAGGCCTTAAAGGCCAAGAACATGTTAAATACTTCGCTCTTGAGTTTTAAGAAGTATATCCAAGTGCGTCTGGAGAAATCATCAATAAAAGTTAAGAAATACTTGTAGCCAGAGAATCAAACAACTGGAAGTGGACCACATAAATCACTATGCACAAGCTGTAAAGGGGTTGAGGCGTGCCAAGAGGCATGTTTTTCAAAACTATCCGATGATGTTTTTCGAGTACACATCCGGAACAAACACCATCTCTGTAGGATACCATTGGAAGACCTGTCACCATATTTTCTTTACATAGATTCTTAAGTGAGCAATAATTTAAGTGACTAAATCATTCATGCCAAAGTTTGCTCACTTCATCATTATGAGCGACAAATAACGAGGGAAGATTTGATGACCCAAAGTTGTTAAATTTATACAACCTTGTAGATCATTAGCAATGGTAGTAGCGAAAATCTGTCTAGGATCTCTTAGGTCCTCAATTACAACATCGTGAGGTGAAAATTCAACGATTTTACCTTCACCTGAATGAGTTATCTGATATATAGATAGAAGGTTGCAGGATAAGGTTGGAACACATATTACATCATTAAATTGACCATTGTCTATATGAACAGTTTCAGTCTCTACAACACTAAGAGATCTATCATCACCAACATACATATTTTTGGTGTTACAATCATTTAAAGAAGAAAACATGGCTTTGTTTTTGGCCATGTGATAAGAAGCTCCAGAATCAATGAGCCACTCATGAGAATTAGAAGAAGAAGATACATTTAGTGCATATCCAGACTGAGATGTTTGACAACCACATGCAGAAAGTACTATTCCTGAAGATGAAGTTGAAGCTGAAGAGTGCTCCAAATGGATGTTATGCTTCTTCATTGCTGCTTCCAAGGCTTCCATCTTCTTAAAGCATTTGGATTGTAAGTGGCCATCTCGATTACAAAAGTGGCAATGTCTATCAGTCTTCTTCCCTTTGTTTTTATTTGCCTTATCATTTTGATGAAATGATTTCTCATTTTGAGACTGAAATTGCTTAGGACCCTTGTTTGGTTTAAGATCATTTTTTTTAGGATACGACTTCTTAGGATTCTTCGAATTTGGTTGTTGCTGAGCGGCTAAGGCTTTCTTAGAAGAGTTTCCAAGATTAAGAAGACCAAGATGTAAGAGTTTTTCTTGTTCTCTTATTAACGAATCACAAAAGGCATCAAAGGAAGGGGACTTGTAGTCTTGTCCTTGAGAAATGAAGGCTTCTCTTGTAGAATGGAAGGTGGAAACAAACACAGAGTAGGCTGGTCCTAACTTAGTAAGAATGGAATAGATAAGGTTCCTATCTTCTTTCTTAACCTTAACACCTTCCAAGAAAAGTCTACAGGTCTTAAACTTGGACAAAAAATCTTCAATGGAAGAAAAATTATTGGGGTCCAATGTAAGCAACTCATTTTCGAGTTGATAGGCTCTAAGTTCATTTTTAATTCCAAAAACTTTAGTGATCTGTTTCATTGCTTCATTAGGAGTATCAAGTTCTGCAATATGGAATCTAAGGTCTGGAGAAATAGACATCCCTATCAACCCATGTGCTTGATTTTGCCTATTTTCCCATTTGGCTGCCTTATCTTCATCTTTCGGTTTGGTTTCTTGGGCTGAGGCTATTCTGTAAAGACCTTTACTTTTAAGTAAATCCACAATGTAGGACCACCATTGGAAGTAGCTGGTGCGGTCAAGAATAACTTGGCATGGACTTTCCATTTTAACAAAAACTGAAGCTATAGAGGCTGAAACTAAGTGTTTCAATGGAAAGATCTCGAAAAATTAGGCTGATTCAAAAAAACGGCTTTGAAAACGGTTTTCGGATGAAGAAGTTATAGCTTTTTGAAGAAAAGTTGTTGAAGATGCCGACGAAGTGCGGGAATGTGCGGAAATGAATGATAATGTTATATTTAAAAAAAATCTGCCCCTTTTCGAAACTTAATCTAATTAGCTCAACAAAAAGAAAGACTTGAACTCAAGACCTCTACTCCCATAAAGTAGCTTTGGACCAAGTGAACTAGATTAAAATGTTAGTAATATTTGGAAAAGAGGAAGGGTTTTCTTTTTTAGTCATTGAAGCTTTGTGGTGCATGCTTACTTGAGAAAGCTCTTTTTTTGCCTACAAAACAAAAAAACACAAAACTCAACACGGACATACAGAAAAAAACAAACCTTTCGGCATGAAGTTAGCTTTAGCCGGAAACGAAATATTTTACTCAATGTTTATGATTTTCCGAGATCACCCTAAGGCACGGCGGAAAAAAGCATACGCATGAGAAAAATCCTTCCTTTCTGTTTCTGATTTGCCTAGATTGCACAGAGTCGCAAGGCAAAGAGCATACATAGAAATGAAAGGTATAGATCCGGTAATAACAAAAACAAAGAACTAAATAAACCGAAATAAACAGAGAGAAAATAACTAAAAACTGCAAATAAACATTGTATATCTCAAGATCTTAACAATGACGTAGCTAGGGCTACCAGAAACCTTTTTGTGTCAAACGAAAGGGTTTTCTCATTGGAACAGATGCTCCTAACACAATAGAGCAGTCCTTTTGGCTCGAAAGTAGTCAGTAACAGTAGATCTAGGAAACGACAGTGGGATGCAGTTCTACCGGCTTCAGATTTGGATCACCAATGGATGCGACTCTCAAATAGCTTTGATACCATGTAGGAATTTACACGGTAAGTTCCTCAAACAGAACACTAAAGGACACCGCTTACAAACAGATCACAGATCAACACACCAGTGTTGTTGACGTGGTTAAAACCCTCAAAGAGGGAAATAGTCCACGGCTTGAGCCAACGCGGCCACTTCAGGGAATTTATCAATAAAAGAACAAAAATTTACATAAACTTCTCTCATGAACGGTTACCCTACAAATGACCCTAGATGCTCTTTAAATAGAGATCATGGACCAATTGGGTGTTAAGCCATGGATCAAGTGTCGGTAATACTGAGGAGAGAATGAATTGTCGGATCACTTCATGTCTAGAACATATCGTGACCGTCGGATTGTAAGTTACAAAAGTACATAGTAAAGAAACACACTTTACCTAACTCTACACTAGACCAAGTTATACTTAACTATTTCCTATGTGTCGGAATATCCTAACACACATAAATCTTAATTTCAAAATGTATTTAACATATAATTTTCATAACTTCTTAACTCATTGAAACTAATGGAATTGAGAGAAGCTTCTAGGTCAATATTTATGACTCAATTTAGATAGAGACCTTTTTTTTATTTAAAGGCAATCCTTAAAAGGTGCATGTGACTTCAAGTAGGCTAAGTGTTCCCCATAGCCCAAGTGGGATATGCATTGGTTTAATCCCTTTACTTTTCAACCAATGACTTTTAAATTTACCCTTTCATTTTTTTTTCATTTTCTTGCAACCTAGGGTTTAAATTGATTTTATTTCTAAATCTAGATTGGTTCTTCAAGTCTTCCAGCGTAATGTTTAGAAAGAGTATTTCATTTCCCATACTTGAATCACTTAAACATTTTGCATATTTCTTAGATCTACAATGGTTTAACTTCAAAAACTTTTGTCGATCTAAACAATAGATTGACTAAGCAGACTAAAGCAATGCTATAATTAACCAAACAATCTTGTGGTTTTAAGTTTATTTCATAGCTTCATTATTGATTAGGGGTTTGACAACTTGACATTGTATCTTGAAAATTCTATATAATTCATGATCTCGTGACCCACATGCATTAAATCGATATCTAGGAATGCTTAGTGAATTTCCTCTTTCTGGTTTGTCAACTTTTGAGGGTTCAAGAACTGGTTTGACATATTTGACACCTGTTCTCTTTAATGTTCACTTGTTTTGTGCTCTACACCAAATATACACCAAATTGACGGTAAATAATCCTCAACGACTTGCTTAAAGAACTTGACGTTTCACCTTAAATGCAATTTACACCTGCTAGAATTTAGTATATGGATGAAGGTTTTAGGTCTGATTTTTCTTGAGTTTCTCAAATTGGAAGTCAATTCATGCTTAAAATATATCCATAAGCTAAATAGACGCTGGAAAAGGGTAAGTGATACTCTCCTTTTAACATACTTTTAGCCATTCATTTGCTGGAATATTTTCTGTGATTCAAGTCTGGTTTAATAGCAGCGAAATAAATTTGATCTTTTGACATAATCATTGGTTATAAATCTGATGTCCTAAAGGGCTTGATAACAGAATTAAAACTCCATGAATGGTTGGGATGTTTACGGTTGAATTTGTTTAGACTTATTTCATGACTATCGTACTCTGAAGCTAAACAGATTAGCAGACTTGGCTTGAAGACTTGGCAAGGCAGAAGAGTGTTGAGAGTTTGACTCATCTAAGGAGAAGCTTGGTAAAAACTTGGCAAGTGCAAAAATGTATTATCTTTTAGAAAGGGCTTTATCCTGGAAACATCGTGCATAACATCTTTAAGTAGAAAGACTTCCTTTCTCTCCTGTGATACAGAATCTACTTTGACATTGGTACAATGAAAATGGCCACAGTATGGTAGGAAATACTTGAAAAAATTGAAGAATGGCTTCACTTGGTTGAGAAAAAGCAACCATATGTGAATCTTGATTTGGACCCAGTTTTACTTGTGCTTGGCATAGGGGTTCAATATTAACAGCCATGAATGAAAAGGGCCACAAAGAGCGAGTTTGGGTTCGTCTTTTTGCTGCTGATCATGAATTTTGAACAAAGCTTTGGTCCCTTCATGATCCTAGCATTGGAAAAAAAACTATGTCCTTGGATCCAAAAACAATGATTGAAGTCCCAGAAGACAGATTTAGACTATATTCTTGTGACATTCTGGACCTTGATCTGATTATTCTTGGAGCCCAGATTGATGCTGCTATAAATGCTGGAAATTCGGGGGGACCTGCTTTCAATGACAAGGGCCAGTGTGTGGGAATTGCATTTCAATCACTTAAACATGAAGATGCAGAAAATATTGGATATGTTATACCAATTCCGGTTATTATACACTTTATCACGGATTATGAACGCTCGGGAGACTACACAGGATTTCCCATACTTGGAATAGAATAGCAGAAAATGGAGAATCTTGATATGCATATTGCAATGGGAATGATGTCTAACCAGAAAGGTGTTCGTGTAAGAAGGGTAGAACCAACAGCTCCGGGTAGAACCAATAGCTCCAACAACGAAATTCTTGACATTGTCATATATTCTTCTTAGTTTTGATGGAATTGATATTGCTAATGATGGAACTGTTCCTTTCAGGCATGGTGAGCGCATAGGTTTTAGCTACCTTGTTTCAAAGAAGTACACAGGAGAGCATGCCAAAGTCAAAATTCTACGTGATTCTCAGTATCATGAATTTGATATTGGTGCTTTCTACTCACAAACGCCTAGTCCCTGGACATATAAAGGGAAGCCTCCATCTTATTACTTCATTGCTGGATTTGTATTTTCAGCTCTGTTTGTGCCATACCTTAGTTCTGAATATGGAAAAGATTATGACTACGATGCTCCAGTAAAATTGTTGTACAAGCTACTGCATTCTACGGCACGAACAGAAGATGAACAGTTGGTGGTGGTTTCTCAGGTTTTGGTTGCAGATATAAATATTGGTTATGACGATATTGTAAATACACAGATCCTGGCTTCCAATGGAGTGCATGTAAAAAATTCTCAAGCATCTTGCAGACATGGTGGAAAACTGTGAGGATGAATTTATGAGATTTGACATTGAGTATCAACAGATTGTCATTTTGGCAAAAGAAAATTGAAGGAAGCAACTCCTGATATTCTTGCAACACATTGCATACCTTCAGCTATATCTGATGATTTGAAAATGTGAATTAGTTTTCCAGACATTTTGATCTGATTATTCGGATGAATACTGTATACTACTTCCATGACATGATAGGAAAGATGCTAGGTTGGGGATATCAAGAGGGTACTACTCTCTTTGGTTTTGGCTTATGACTTTCGACAAAGTAATCGACTTCAAGAAAAAATGGATCGTTTAAGAGCAAAGTTAGAATTCATACATAAAGCCTCTGGAGGAAAGAAGGTAACCATCATAAGCCATTCAATGGGAGGTTTTCTAATCAAATGTTTTCTCTCACTCTACAATGAAGTATTTGAGAAGTATGTGAACACGTGGATAGCCATTGCTGCACCGTCTGAAGGTGCACCTGGATTTATAATGGATGTTCTTTTGAATGGAGTTGCATTGTAGAAGGACGGCAACAAGATCTTTTCATTTCTAAGTGGAGCATGCATCAACTGTTGGTGAGGAGAATTATAATGAGAGCTGGCTTGAAATAGTCACTTCATTGTCATGGCAAGTAACGACTTTTGTAAAGCCAGACACAAGCAAAGGAGGAGTCTTCTTCTTCTCTTGGTAATGAGTCCGTTATATTTGCAGAGAAACTTCATAATGGAGGATGAGGCCCAGGAAGAAAAATGTTATTATTGAGGGGTCTAGTAGTTGGGAAGTTGAGAAAAAATCATTTCAATGAAGGATTAAAGAGTTGGAATCTGAAATAAAGGAAATGAATTAGAAAAGACTGGAGGATCTCAAGGCCAGTGACATGGCACTTGTAGTTTTTGCTTCGAAGGAGGAGGAATAGAGATGCGAAAAAAAACTGGTAAATCAGCTTGAATCTCAACACTTTAACAATAACGAAGATATTCATATCAAGGATGAATCCATTGCAGAAACCAACGGGAAAGTAATTAGCCATAACAGGTATGTAGCGGAGCTTAAACGTAAACAAAAATAAGGCGCAGAGTATGCGCACAAATTCGCTAGTAGAGATGGAAGAGTGGAGATTAAAAGCCCAAGAGAAGAAACATGTAGAAGCTGCCCTCAGTAGCGTTACGGTAGAAATGATGAGACTTCAAAGGAAGATAGAGGAAAAGGATGCTTTTATACTATCTCAAATGTCTGAGAAGGATGCTGGTGGAGTTGGAGATTCAGTTCAGGCTAAGGTTGGAGTTACGGAAATGGAGTTGTCCAGGGCTAAGAATCCTTCACGGCGTTACACGAATGGCATTGGTAGCAGAGAGCGAGAGGCGGAGAAATGGAAGAGGCTGTATTTGGGTCTCAAGCTTGAATTGGACAATCTTCGGATATAGAGGGCAAATGCATAGCTTCAGGGCATTGAAGTGACAACAAGATCATTAAGGGAATTGTCTGTTCAAAGAATGTAAAACATAAGTGTATGACTTTTGAGACAAGGTTGGGTTTGCGGATGTGCACAATTTGGAGAGCAGGGTGTTTGTATCACAGGTTGCAGCAACAGTTGCTGCCTTACATGAACGATTCCAGTTGGAGGAAAGAATAAACAGACTGAGAAACTTCAAAAGGCTTTCAAAATATCAGCTATTAGCTGAGCAAGAAAATGTATATATTAATGTAGAAAAAAAAGGATTAATTCATTATGATTAAGTCGACCCGTTTGGCTCCAAATTTTGAATTTGAATTTGCAATTTTTTTTTTTTACATTTTTGTTGTTTTCTCTAGTAGGTAGGCTTCAAGGTCTAGATTTTGAATCTAAGCTCTGATACCACGTGTGAGGCTCCCTCCTAGGGTCCTCTAACTAAAAACTAAATTTCTCTAATTTTAAACACAATAAGATGGGAAATAACTTATTTATATTTAAACATTTATTTGATGATAATATACCATTAAAATTTATTTACCACAAATAAAATAAGTAAGAATTTCATTGCAACCATTTACATAAGTAATCAAGAAACAGAGGAACACTTGTTCCAATAGCTTAGTTGAGATGCTCCTGAGCTCCTGACTCTATTGGGATGCTCCTCTTGACTGCCCGACTGGATTTGCCTCCCAGCCAACTAGGAAGTATTTCTTAGCCCAGGGAACCTCCATAAGTTTCCTACCCCTCTGAGACCAAGTCCAACCAGATGTAGTGTGTCCAAGTTTAACAAACACTCTCTAGATCCAAGTTTGATCTCCCTCCTCTTTCTTCACATATTTCCCTTATCTTTCTCCACATCCCTCCTCCAAAACAGAACCAAACTAAAACCAAGACCAAGGATCCGCCCCTCCTCTCATCATCCTTCCCCTTTTATGCCTTTTCCTCCCATCCACCTCAACCACCTATCAATAATGTCATGACTACCCCCTCATCCTTTCATTTAGTATCCTTGACTTTTCTTACCATATCTTCTCCCAAGTAGATTTGAGAAGACATTTTGGAGATAAAATATGGATATTTAATTTGGAAATCAATTGGGGAAGGCCATATCTTCTCCCAATTAGATTTTGAGAAGACATTTTGGGGATAAGATATGGATATTTAATTTGGAAATTAATTGGAGGAGGCCATATCTTCTCCCAAGTTGGATTTTGAGAAGACACTTTGGGATATAGATATTTAAATTGGAATAAATGGAAGGAGACCATATCCTATCAAAAATTAAATTTGAGAAGACAAGTTGGGAATTTAATAATAACAATAATAAAATTTATATCAGTAAATAAATTTACAGTTTCGCAAATGTAGGTATGTACCAATATTTCTTTATAATTATAAGTCAATATTTTCAAGTGATTTAAACACTAATAAAATTTGCATGATAAGATTAAGTAGGGCATTACAATTAAAATTGAAGTTAACAGGATTTTGAGATGCAGATTGGGCTGGGGAAGTAGACGATCAAAGATCTAGATCCAACTATTGTTTCCAACTGGCTCAAGGAATAGTATTGCAGGCAAGTAAACAACAGCCAACCGTCTCATTATCGAGAGTTGAAACGGTGTATGTCTCTGCCTGCTATGCAACCACGAATTAATCTGGTTGAGGAGGTTAATGGATAGCATTGGTACACATTGGAATGCTTTCCAGTTGTGAATTGTGACAGTCAAGCTTACATAGAATTGGTGATAAATCCTAAGTTCCATTCCAAAAGAAAATACATAGTGCTGCAATATCAGTTTGATAGGGAACAGGCCAAAAAGGGAAAGTCACAGATGTGATTTGGTGAAATGGGGAAAATGGTGGCCAATGCATTAATCAAGCCATTGGCAAAGGATAAGTTTTTTTTTTTTCATGGAAATGGTTTTTGGATAAATACCGCTGGACTCAAAGTTAACATGGGCATCGATCTGCTGTAAGTCAGCCAGATGAATTAAATATTGTGGGCTAAGTAGGAGTGTTGAAATAAAGCAGCCCAACACACTCAACGGAATGTCGAGCATTTCAGCCACCCAAAAAATTCTGTTGTTGATTGGTTTTTGAAGTACTTATATGATAGGAGCATTGAAATAAAGCAGCCCAATATACTCAATGGAACGTAGAGCATTTTGACCACTCAATAAATTAAGTGTCTGTTACTTCTTGATTGGTTTTTGAAGTACTTGTATTATAAATATTGCTCCATAATAATACAGTTTGTGGCTTGAGAAAAGGTTCCTAAAAAAAAGGCATTTTCTACTTTTGTTTCTGCTAATATTGTAAGCTGAGTTAACTCAGCATCGTTCTGATTTTGTATCATGTTTCTCTGTTTATTTTAGTTATTCCATGTTTTCCCTCTAATTATCTTTTTTCTAGCAGCATTTTAAACTGGTCAGATTGCTAGGTTCTTCTTAGCTTTCCTGCGTAAAGTATAGAGAGGTATAACGATAGACCTATAGTTATAGAAATCACTGATGTAACAGCTCTATGTTCAGGTATACTTTATATGTAATTGTCTTAGCATGCATTCTTTGATTTCACGTGTATATTTGTTTATGGATGGATGAAAATTGTCTCCTATTTGTAATAGAGGCAGGAGCTTCTAACCTCTTGTTATATATCTAGAATTTTAAAACTGAAAAGATGAGAAAGGCAAGTGACACCTCAACGAGGAACTGATAAAAAGAAATACAGCAGTCGGGTAAAAACCATTTGGTCTACTAAAGGAAGAAGCTACCAGGCAGAAGCTTTGAAGCTTTCCTGAAAATCACAGGTCTGACTTGAGTTTCTCATTATTGGCCCACTTCTTGGTATATCATGAGTTAGTTGTACGGTCTAGGAAAAGGGAAGGATATAGAAGGGCCTTCAAAGACTGGCACCAGTCCATCCATTGCTCTGAAAGTTGCTTGGCTGGCAGTTTGAAGTTGGCTTCCTTGGTGGCGCGTTGAGCAAAATAAAGCATATGCATAAAGACATCATCCTTGCGAAAGTGAGTTATTGGAGTTTTATAGAAATATAACAATGAAAAATCCACCTTGTTCATGGAAAGTGTGCATTATTGCACATCTCTTTCTAATGATGCCATAAAGATTTCAATGCATTACTGCACAATGCAAACTATGCACAAGAAGCAGTTCTCTAATCTGCAAAGTTTGGTTCTTTGCATCTGTGTTATCTCTGTACAAAATCGTGTATAATGTAAAATTTGTCTGCCATCCTTGGCCTTTCCAAGAGCCCTAACGGTATTATTACACAATAGCATGTTCCAGCTACAGACTTATCCAGAGCACATCTATTGTAACACTGAAGATGATTAAAGAGCTAGAGCAAGAACAAAGCAACAATTTGACAATTTCATTGTGAAGATTAGGAAGCCTTTCTAACAAATAACTTTGCAGTTGTTATCATCTCTTTTGTGAAAGGAGCACATTTGAAGTCATCAGTTTCCTTTGTAATTACTAATTTCCTTTCAATATCCATATCAGCATGGACAAAACCGCTATAAAGTAAAATAGTCAAACATGAAAAGTTTGGACAGAGTCCAGACTCCAAACTAACATACGATTAACCAGTTACTGATGAGAATGCATACTAAATTCAAAATATATTCACAATGACTTCCAAGACACCTCCACAGAAAATGCACTTTGATTTTGAAAGGAAGTGGTGATAGGACACATTGTTGGTTTTGGGCAGTGTTTTGCTTCACATATCCTTCCTAGAAAATGCATCACCAAATTCACAACAAAATAAAATACCTGACTTAAAATGCGCATAAATTCATATCGAAACAGTTTGGGGAAAGTTTCACAGAATAAAATTTATTCTTTAGTTGGATATGTGAAACTGAATCTTTCTCCCCTCCAGAGCAAAAATGCTAATACTTCAGGGACTGACAGCATATGCTTGACAGACATGATTTCCTTATAGGTGCTCATACTCCTTATAGGCTAAGTCACAGGGCATGTCCTCCATGGTCCCGTGTCCCGTATTTTACGTGTCGGACACGAAAACGGCCCTAAAACGTGTTGAAAATGTTTTTCATCGCGTCCTGTAAAATGGAAAATGTATTCGCCGGTTTTCGTCGTGTCCTGCATCTGGAAAACACATATTCCGTTGATAGAAAACGTTGTCTGCATAAGCTGCAATTTTTTTTGAAAGAAACAAATAATTTTTGAGTGGGGCAGCTTAATGATCAAGTGTAGGCCCTAGTATTGATATGCTATTCATGGTAATGTTAAATTCTTAAAGTATAAGGATGAAAATGAAGATTTTACTTAAATTTTTAACATTACCATGAAATGACTCAGGATGTTTGAGAGTGGTTCTGCCCTTATTGGATTTCATATGGAGAAAGTAGAATTTTAGATTTCATTCAAAACGTAGCAGACTTATCAGTTTTTCAGGATTTTAGGATTGGGAGATTGTAATGTTTCCAGGTGACACCACTTGCCCGGGCTACCCCTGCCACCAGTAGAGGACGTGGTCTACCTCCTATAGCTCCTACTTCTAGTTCTTCAGCTTCTAGAGCATAACAAACTCCACTGCCAACTCCACCAGCACCAACATCTACATCTAGAGGGAAAGGGAAAGCTGTGGCATTTTCTCGCAAGAGGGGCAGAGGAAATCAATAGGATTAGACTTTAGTTATTTTCTTATGTGCTTGTAAGTTGTACATGAACAATGAACATTGAATATTCAAGAATCAAGACCAAGCATATCACATTCTAAATTTCTAAATAGTAAATTTTGATTCTATTTATTTTTTTTAAAGTGAACTATGAACTTTGAGAAGTAATTATATTTTAATTTGATTAAGATAAGCTTCAACCTGCAATTTATATGGAATAAAAAACTAATATTTCGGTATATATATATATATATATATATATTTTATTAATATATATAAAACATGTCCCCCGTGTCCTGTTTCCAGGTTGCTACGTTTCGTATTGAATACTCATTTACGTGTCCTCCGTGTCTCGTGTCCTCGTGTCATGTGACTTAGCTTATAGGCGTTCATACTCACCACGAGAGTAAGTGTCTAGACCTTTGGGTTCTTGTTCACAATGCGTTTCTTAACAGCTTTAAGGACATCCTTTGCTTGTCTATTCAATCAAGACAAAATTAGGCAACTACAAATATATCGGTGATAATATAGCTTTCAGAAAATAGCATCTATTATATGCAATTGGAAGATGCGATTATCTGATGTACTTACAAGAATACCATATTTATCATCAAAAACATGGAAAGAACAACATGAAAAAGCTAAATGATAAAAACTTTGATTTATATGAATATGCAAAAGCGGAGAATATAAATACTCCGTTTCTAACTTTTTAGTAATGTGTATTAAATTATGAAAGCAGAGAACCCAGATATAACAACCCAAGTAAATGTGAAGACATAAATTATTTGTGGATACACAACTAGCTGACATGTTGCTTAAAAAATCAACGACGCCTTTTATAATAAAAAAGCAGCCGCACTTGAGTTAGAAGGTTCCTCTTATGGTCCTATTCCTAAAACTTGATTAGGTAGAAACAAGGTTCACTGGTGTTCGGTTCCACATTGGCAAACCCCATAAGGGGGTGCTATCATATAGCTGCAAATCAACTAGGAGGGTGTATAAGGGAGGACCCATGTAAGGCCCTTGGGTTATCATCACACGTTGGCGAGTCGGGAGCATCGGGTGGTGTGTTTAACCGACGAGTTGGGCACGAGTCGTTGTGGGCGCACAGTGAACGAGACGAGTCAATCGCACAAAACCGACGAGTTGGAGGGCGCGCCCAACTGATGAGTTGGAGGGCGCGCCCAACCGACGAGTTGGGCCAACCGAGCGAACCAAGGGCGCTCCTACGAGTTGAAACGAAAAATCGACTATGGATGGGCGGTGTTGGTGAGTTTATATGGGCGGGCGACCATGTAAGTGGGTGCCCTACACTTGGGCCGATGCATGAAAAATGGCTAAGTGTCAAATGGAGGGGCCGACTTGGTAACAAGCAAGACCCCACCCATGGGCGAGCTAGCATATAAAGGAATGGCGGATTGGTGTTGGTAGGAGGGAGGTCATTCTCCATACATCCAAGCGAGGGAGTCCTTAGTCAAGGGGCCGATATCCCAAGCTAGGTGCAGAGAATGCGCTTGCAAGTCGAGCAGAATAGTGCATCAGAGTGAATCAGTCAGGCCATCATGGCACCATAGGTCGGCGGGTAGGCGGACGAGCCACAAATAGGCGGGTGGGTGGAGGAGCCACAAATAGGCGGGCGGGTGGACGAGCTGCGGGCGGAAGGCAGGCGGGCGGATGACTTGTGAGTAGCTTGGTGGATGGGCAGACGAGCCAAGGAAGGGAGTCGGGGTGGTCGGCACGACGGAGTTGTGTAGCGGGTGGTCAGTGCAGCGATGAGTTGGGTAGGGCAGCCCAGGTGGGCGGTGCGCCCACGGCAAACGTGCACGAGTCGGGTAGGCGACCTGGGTGGGTAGTGCGCCCGCGACACTGTTGAACGGTGTTCGAACGGGCAATGACAAGTTTTGACATATGGTGGTGTGTGTTGGGTCGGGCAAGCTTGCACGGTGAAGCGGTTGAGTCGCATTGATCGGCTGAGCTGCACGACAACTATCCATTATAAAATTCATAAACTCGGTTGAGTGTTGACTCTTGAGAATTTTTATAAAAACAACAAATATAAAAGATTTATATGCATACTTGTGTAATCTTGTCTCTTGCATGGTTAAAGTGTATTAATGTTATTCCGCATATTAATAAAGTAAAATGATGAATTATGTGAATGTTAGGCGTAGTCCGGGAAATAATTTAGAAAAGAAAATGTTTAAGTGTTTAGCCGGTGCCGCATGTAGGTTAACTCGTGAAAAAAGAGTTGGGGGCGTGACAGATGGTATCAGAGCAAATTGCAGAGACTAGGTATGTATGCAGTCTGAAGTTTTGAACAGGAAATCTTGGATTCATAGTTTGGGGTTCCTGGACTTGGTGGTTCATGGCAAGACCATCGAAGCTTTGGTGGAAATGGGTGCCACACATAACTTCATGACTACACGGTTAGTGAAAGAAGTTGGGCTGCAGACTATCCCGTCGGATGTGGAGGTCAAAGTAGTGAACTCAAGGGCTAAAGTGGTTGGATTGGCACATGAAGTGCCAGTTCGAATTGAAGACTGGCAGGGTCGGTTGGACTTCACGGTGATGGAGATGAACGACTTTGACATGATATTGGGGCAAGATTTCTTGAAGGGAAATAGGGTGGTTATTGTTCCCTTTTGCGATGAGATTATGTTGATTGGAGGCTCACGAACTTGGACTTTGCCTACTCATAAGCAAAGGAAGTCAAGGTGCAACATGTTTCTGCACTAAGTTTGGAGAAAGCTATGCGGGAGTCGGATGTAGAGAAATATGCGACAGTCATCAGAGAAGTTGATAGTGATGATGGAGTGGGGACGCCCGATGAACTACAAAGAAGCTTCCACCAAGGCGTGCGATGGACCATAGCATTGAGCTAGAGTCAGTGAAGCAACCTCCGGCAAAAGCTCCTTATCGGTTGTCAAGACCGAAGTTGGAGGAATTGAAACGACAGTGGAAGGAGTTGATTGATGCAGGTTTCATAAGACCTTTAAGGTCCCCATATGGAGCTCCGGTATTGTTCCAACGGAAGAAAGACACAAATGAGCTATGGATGTGTTGTGATTATTGTGTTCTCAACAAGCAAACGATAAAGAACATGTATCCTTTACCATTAGCTGTAGATTGCTTCGATAAGCTTGCGAAAGCCCGAGTGTTTTCCAAGTTAGATTTGAGGCATGGGTACTATTAGGTGCGGATAGCAGAAGGAGATGAGAGGAAGACCGTGATGGTGACAAGGTATGGAAGTTTTGAATTCCTTGTTATGCCATTCGGGTTGTGCAATGCTCCTGCCACATTTGCACTTTGATGAACGATGTACTATGTCCATACTTGGATTCGTTCGTATTAGTATACTTGGACGACATTGTGTTGTACAATGATAACATGGAGGATCATAAGAAACACTTGGCTTTGGTGTTTGAGGCACTAAAGAAGAGTCAATTGTACTTGAAGAAGTCGAAGTGTATGTTTGCCTAGACTGAGATTCCGTTCCTTGGGCACATTGTGGGCCAAGGGCACAAACTGATGGAGCCGAATAGGGTGAAGACGATAGAGGATTGGGCCGAACCAAAGAATGTCCATGATATGAGGGTGTTTTTGGGAATGACCAACTACCAATAAAAGTTTGTAGAGGGGTGCTCCAAAGTGACCTCGTCACTGACAAACCTTTTGAAGAAGGATAACCGATGGAATTGGACGGAGAAATTTCGGATGGAATTTGAAGACTTGAAGAAGAGGATGGTTTTAGCACCGATATTGAAGTTGCCTGACTTCGAGAGACTGCTTGAGGTACACACAGATGCTTCGGATTTTGCGATAGGAGGAGTTTTTATGCAGGATGGGCATTCGGTGGCGTATGAGAGTCAGAAGTTGCAGGATAGGGAACGAAGTATTCGGCTCATGAGAAGGAGATGACTGCAATCATCCACTGTTTGCAGGTATGGAGGCATTACTTGATTGGGAAGCCTTTTGTTGTCAAGACTGACAACGTTGCAGCGAGTTATTTTGCCTCACAACCAAAGCTGTCAGCGAAGCAAGCTCGTTGGCAAGACTTCTTGGCAGAGTTCGACATGACTATTGAGTGCAGGCCAGGTAGACTCAATGCAATTGTAGATGCCCTTAGCAGGAAGGGATAGTTAGCAGCATTGGAGGAGGAAGAAGACCGAGCAACACGAAATAGGAGTAGAGTACAAATGACCGAGGAGATGCAAAATAAGCTTAAGGAAAGTATTAAGACGATACTCAGGCGCAAAATATTATGAAGTAGATAAAGGAGGGGAAGACATAAAAGTTTTTTCTTCGAGATGGGCTCTTATTCTTTGGGAACCGACTCTATGTTCCGAAGACATCTAGACTTAGGAAACACCTTTTGAAGGATTGCCACGATTCTCCATGGGCTGGCCACCCAGGGCAACATCGTTCTTTGGCATTATTGGAGAGAGGATTCTTTTGGGAGAAGATGAGGGAGGATGTAGAGGAGTATGTGCACGCATGTATTATTTGTCAGTAGGCCAAATCGGACACCCAAAGGCAGGGAGGATTGTTACAGCCTTTACCAATTCCAGAGAGACCTTGGATGAGTGTTTCAATGGACTTCATTACTGAGTTACCGCAGGTGCAGGGGTATAACATGATTATGGTCGTGGTTGATCGTTTTTCCAAGAATGTCGTCTTCATTCCAACAAAGATACCTTGTGGAGCTGAGAAGACTGTGGAGTTGTTCTTCAAGAACATAGTGAAGTATTGGGGAATGCCATTGAGCATTGTGTCGGACCGAGATCCACGATTTATAGGCAGATTTTGGACCACATTGTTCAAGTTAGTTGGGTTAGAATTGTTGATGAGTTCGAGTTACCATCCGCAGGCAGATGGGCAGACTGAACGAATCAATGCGTTGCTAGAGGACTACTTGAGACATTATGTGACAACTGATCAGAAGAATTGGCCTGAACTCTTGCATGTAGCTTAGTTTAGCTACAACATGCAGAATAGTTTTGCAATGGGGTATAGTCCATTGGAGTTGGCACGGTTGTGCTGGCACAAAGTTGCAAGGAGGATGAAGAAATGGGCAGATAAGGATAGGCGGGATGCACACTTCGGCATGGGAGATATGGTTTTTCTCAAGATTACTGGAGATCAGTTTCAGCCACCGAAGGGGACTGCGAGATCTTTGACAAGGAAGTATGAGGGGCCATTTCGAGTGAAGAAGCGAGTGGGAGAAGTTGCATATGAGTTGGAGCTTTCGAACCACATGTGTTCAAAACATCCTGTTTTTCATATTAGTTAGTTAAAGAAGTGTCAACTTGATGCAGACCATCCAGACAGAACGGAGCCACCGAGAGGACCGGCCATGATTGTTGATAGACCGAACCTTTTTTTGGAGAAGATCCTGGATCTTCGAATGACAGGTCTTGGGAGTAACATGCGACGGGAATTCCTCATTAGATGGAAGGATGCACCGGAGGAGGATAGTTGGGAAATGAAGGACTTACTTTGGAGGTGGAAGAAGAAGATTGCGAAGTATGATAGGAAGCTACAGATGATAGCCGGATTGCCGAGGACGAAAATGACTTTAGGTGGGGGAGGATGTAAGGCCCTTGGGTCATCATCGCACGTTGGCAAGTAGGGCGCATCGGGCGGGCGCGTTTAACCGACGAGTTGTGCAGAAGTCATCGTGGGCGTGTGGTGAACGAGACGACTCAGTCGCACAAAACCGACGAGTTGGAGGGCACGCCCAACTGACGCGCTGGGCCAACCAAGCGAACCAATGGCGCTCTTATGAGTTGAAACAAAAAATCGACTAAGTATGGATGGGCGGCGTTGGTGAGTTTATATGGGCGGGCGACCATGTAAGTGGGTGTCCTACACTTGGGCCGACACATGAAAAATGGCTAAGTGTCAAATGGAGGGGTCGGCTTGGTTACAAGCAAGCCCCCACCCATGGGCGAGCTAGCATATAAAGGAATGGCGGATTGGTGTTGGAAGGAGGGAGGTCATTGTCCATACATCCAAGCGAGGGAGTCCTTAGTCAAGGGGTGGACATCCCAAGTGAGGTGCAAGGAATGCGCCTGTAGGTCAGGCAAAATAGTGTAGCAGCGTGAACGAGTTGGGCCATCACACCACAGGTCGGCGGGTAGGCGGACAAGCCATAGACAGGTGGGTGGGCGGACGAGCTGCAGGCGGAAGGTAGGCGGGCGGATGATCCGTGGGTAGCTTGGCGGACGAGCCAAGGAAGGCGGGCGGGGTGGTCGGCACGACGAAGCTGTGTAGTGGGCGGTCAATGCAACAGCGAGCTGGGCAGGGCGGCCTGGGTGGGCGGTGCGCCCACAACAAATGTGCACGAGCCAGGTAGGCAACCCGGGTGGGCAGTGCGCCCACTGCACTGTTGAACGGTGTTTGAACGGGTAGCGATGAGTTTTGACATACGGTGGTGTGTGTTGGGTTGGGCAAGCTTGCACGGTGCAGTGGTCGAGTCGGGTCGACTGGCTGAGCTGCACGGCCGCTGTCCATTGTCAAATTCATAAACTCGGTTGAGTGTTGACTCCCGGGAATTTTTATAAAAGCAACGAATATAAAATATTTATATGCATATTTGTGTAATCTTGTATCTTGCATGGTTAAAGTGTATTAATATTATTCCGCACATTAATAAAGTAAAATGATGAATTATGTGAATGTTAGGTGTAGTCTGGGAAATAGCTTAGAAAAGAAAATGTAAGTGTTTAGCCGGTGCTGCACGTAGCTTAACTCGCGAAAAAAGAGTTGGGGATGTGACAACCTAGGTTGCGGGGGAGCGCCCCCTCCTCCCCTTCGGAATTCGCTCCCGGAGAGCACTTCGCTTGGGAGCAGATAAGGAGTGACCTCGGGAGCACACTTCCTTAAAAAAAATTGTGCTCCTTGTTTTTCAGGGAGCGATTTACGGCGTGGTCACTCCCCGATTGCTCCCTTTTGCTTTGGGAGTGAAAATTTTAAGGAGGGAATGATCGGGGAGCAGTCACTCCTGACCGCTCCCACCTTAAAATTTTTGCTCCCATCGGCAAAAAAGTCGCGCGATGGATGGGAAAGGAAGGGTAGGGAAGGGGAGGGGAAAAAAGATAAAGGCGCTCTTCCCCTCCCATTATTCACCATTTGCAAAGTGAGAGAGCAAGAGAGGAGGGCTTTTGGAATTGGAGGCTTGGAGTTTGAATTGGGGGGGGGGTTTAGGGAACTTGAGGAGCTTGCAGGGGAGATTGGAGATTGGGATTGAAGACCAAAGAGGTAGGATCTACACTCTAATCTAGCATTTGTGTTTTTTATATGTTCATTGCTAAATGAAAATGTTCTCTTCTCTCTTTTCCATTCCCATTCCTCCATTTTATTACAGGCTCAAAACTTTGAACATCATGGCTATATGGCTTGACATTCTCTTGTTGTTGGTTCCTTTTTTTGTTATTACGATGTTGGAGAGTAGGAGGGTTGATCATGATGAAGAGGATGAAGAAGTGGGTTTTAGTGGATTTAATGAAAACTCTGGAGAGGAGTACCTTGGTGAGGAGGAAGAGGAGAGTGGAGATGATGAGGGCACAAAAACCAAACCAGAGCAAACCCCATTGTCGAAATATGTTTAGGCCTGAAGGAGGGAAAGGGGGTGGAACCACTAAATTTACATGCCTCCATTGCAAAAACACTTACACATGTTCATACACGTGCCAGTAGGCACCTCTGTGGGAAAAGGCTGCGGGATGGAGAAACAAATAGGAATCAAAGTTTGTTTAAGTGTGTTAATGACACAAAGAGCCAAATACATAAGGGAAGAGGAGGAAGCCCAATACAAATCTAAAAAATCAAAGGGTGTCTTTAACATAGCCCACAATCACATGCATAAAGAACTCCATCAACATCCTCTCATGGCAGTGGATTTGGAGGCACAGGAACAAACATCTCTTTAAGGTGTAGAACCATATCAAATTTCCTTGACGAAGGCTGTAGGAATGATGTGGATTAAAAAATTTACTCGTTTCTCTATGCATGTGGGATACCATTCAATGTTCTTTGCTCGCCTTATTGGCATGAAATGGTTTCTGCCATTAATGATGCCCCCAAAGGATAGAAGAGCCTTGGGTATGACAAGGTTAGAACTGTGGGACTTGATCATGAAAAAGCAAAAGTAGCACATTCTTTGAGAAAAATGACAAATTCTTGGAATGAGCATGGGGTGTCCATTGTATCTGATGGATGGACAAATGTATAAGGCAAGCCATTGATAAGTGTTCTTGCTGTGTCTATTAATGGTGCAATCTTCCTTTCAGCATATGATTACTCATAAAAGTTCAAGACTGCCATCAACATTGCAGAACCATTACTTGAAACAACTGAACGTATTGGGCCATACAATGTCATCCAAGTCATCACTTATAATGCTTCTAATTGTAAGGCAATGGGCATAATTATTGAGGATAAATACCCCAACATATTTTGGTTTGGGTGTTTGGTTCACACAATGAACCTTTTGATGCATGATATTATTAAGAAAAAAACCCATCAATACAAATGGATTGGTGATTTGTACAAGAGAGGCAAAAAATGATAAAATTTATTACAAATCATAGCAATACCCATGGGATTTTCTGCAGTCACTCAAGATTGGAGTTGTTGAAGATTGCGAAGACTAGATTTGCTAGCTATTACCTCACCTTTAGGTGCCTTTTGAAGGTAAGAGAGTCATTGACTAGCATGGTATGAAGTCAACATTGACAGGTCTTAAAGGACAGGGCTCCAACCCCAGTTGACAGGCAAGGTTTTGAAAAGGTGGAGGAGACCGCTCTTGATGGTTTTTTTTGGGCACGTGTGAGGGAGGTTTTCCAATTCATCAAGCCCATTTATAACATGATTCGTTTTGCAGATACAGATAAACCAGTGATTGGGGAGGTGTGTGAATAGATGGATAGCATGTTGGGGCAAATAAAGGATATTGTTCAGGAAAATGATCCCAACTTGTATACAATGATTCACAATTGTGTGTGCACAGTGGAATAAACTTGATGTTCTACTACATGCCTTGGCGTATATCCTTATGCCAAAATGCTACTCTCCATCTTGGTTGGGCCAACCTGCCCCTGAGGGTGGGGTTAGGATCAAACCCATATAGATCCAGAGGTATCTAAAGGATATATGGAAGCATTAGACAAGTTGGTCCCTGACAAGGAGGAGTGTGCTAATCTGCATTTTGAATTAGGTAGATACTTCAGTTGCACTGGTTCGTTTGGTTCTTTGCATGCAATGGAAGATGGAGATAGATTTGATGCTCTCACATGGTGGGAAGCATATGGTGGCCAGGGACTTTTGCCAAAATTGCAAAAAAAAGTGCTCTCACAAGTTCTAAATACTTTTGTGGAGAGGTGTTGGAGCACCTACAACTTCATCCATAATGTGAGAAGAAACAAACACAATGAAAACCGGGTAGAAATCTTGGTTTATGTGCACTACAACATGAGGTTGTTGAGTCATTATTGTGATCGGGCTTATGAGGATACATCATATAAAACTTGGGACAACAATCCAGAGGATGATAATTCGGAGGATGACACTATACATCTAGAAGAATTCGAAGAAATTTTTTTGAAAGATGATGATGAAGCAACAACAACCATGCTACCCCCACCATCAAGTAGTAGTACTCGAGTTCCAACAACTGTTCCTTTGCTGCTGCCGCTTCCATCTACATCCTCACATGGAGGGCATGTGCCTTCTGGTTCTGATTGTGCAACTATGCAGGAGGAGATTCGTAGAAGACCACCATGACTTGCTAAGAAATTAGACATTTCTTGTGGCAAGAGGCCCAAGCATTAGCAATAGATAATAGATTTACTTGTCTTTTCTAGTTTCTAGTAGTTTTTATAACTGTTGACTCTTTCATATTTATTATGATATTTTTTGTAAACAATATATGACAATGTAAGTTTGAAGTTTGAATTTGGCAATTAGAACTCATTGGTAATGAATTATGAATATAATGCTTCGTGAAAGTTGAAAGTTGTTTCATTTCATTTCATTTTATAACCTTTCATTTCATGTTAGAATTTTTATATAATTTTGGTGATCAATGATGATAAATATTATGCATTGAATTTTGAAAGCTTGAAACTTTAAGATTGATGAATCATGAGACTTGATATGTTGTATGTTACTAACTTGTGGACGTGGTTGATGAAGATTATAACTTTTAGATGATTGATGTTATATGGTTTAATCTATGTCTTTATGCTTTTTATATCTAATTCTACATGCTTTTGTTGGCATATATGCATCAAAATATAACAATTATATATTATATAAAGATTCGCTCCCGAACTAAGAGCTTTTGAAAATGTCGCTACTCGCTCCTGCTCCCACTCCTCACTTTTCCTTCTTGCTTTCGCTCCCGTTCCCAAGTAACCTTGGTCAAGAATTGAGTCTTCTTACAACTCATTAAAATATTCAGGAGCAAAATATTCTCTAGATGGAATTTGAACATTCTCTTCTTGATCATCATTCGTAGGAGGCTCATACAATCTTAAGTATTCTACATTCGCAACATAATAAATTTGCATGTTAGGTGACAAATCTAATTGGAAAGCGCTGTTAACAAGATTCTCCAAGATTCTGAAAGGAACATATCTGATTGGCTTGAGATTTTTACCTTCTTCACCTTGTAGTCTTTCTTTGTTGATGTACAACCAAACTTGATTTCCCACTTGGAATTCATGATCAATCCGATGCTTATCATGTCTTGCTTTATATTTGGCTTTGCTTTTCTCCAACTATTCTTGTACCTTTTGATGCACTAGCTGAATTTGTTCAATGAAATGCTTGGCTTTGTCCACATCACTATGTCCATCTACTGCAATATCTTTACTAAAGATGAAATCCAAAGGAGACTTTGACAAATAACCCAAACAAGCTTCAAATGGAGATACCTGTGTAGATGAATGCTTAACACAATTGTAGGCATGCTGGATGTAATGCAAATGCTCATCCCAAAGTTTAGGATGCTTACCACAATATCCTCGAAGGAGATTCACTACTATTTTGTTTACTACTTTTGTCTGGCTGTCGGTTTGTGGATGAAATGTTGTGCTTCTCTTCAACTTTGTGTCCATGAGTTCCCATAAACTTGACCAAGACTTCCCGATAAATCGAGAATCTTGACTATAAATAATTGAAGTAGGTAACCCAAAATGAACCCATACATTTTGGAAGAACATATTTGTGGTCTGTTAAGCTGTAATCTGTTTCTTACATGGAATCAACACACACATTTTACTGAAACGATCCACTACAACATATAGAAAATCACGACTTTTCCTAGACATTAGTAGTCCCCCAACAAAATCCATAAAAATACTTTCCCAAGAACGAGAACGAATAGGAAGTGGAGTGTACAAACCCAATTTCCTATTGCTTGGCTTGCTAGTAGCACACATAAAACATCCTTTTACATATCTTGATACAATTTGATTCACGCGAGGCCAAAAACAATACCTCTGAATTTGAGCAATTGTTTTGCCTACACCAAAGTGGCCAACAATAACAGAAGTGTGGACTTCCCTTATGGCATTGATTTTTTCACCCCGTGGAATACGTAACTTGCTAAGATGATACAACAACTTGTTATGAACATGATAATCCAACTCTTCAACATGATTGCCTTGACTCAAAGTTGCATAAACATCTTTTAATTCTTGATCTTGAACATACTATTCAATATGACTTTCATGCATGACTGGGTTATGCTTAAGAATAACAAATGCATTAACAATAGGCCTGTTACCCACCATTTTGTGGGCGATATCCCTAAGAGAAATTTTTTCTCCATGATGGTCCTCAGCGGGCAGCCAACAATCCCTTGCAGCCACCAACTAGTTCATTGTGCCATTTCTTCGCGACCTGAGCCAACCATGTGGTCCCTCACCAATCTTTCATGATCGTCTGTTTGAAGGTGGGCCTCCCAAACCTAAAGTTATGCCTTGTGATTTGGTGATTGAGTATTTTAGTTTTCTTATCATGGAAAATCTTGGGCATGGATTAATGGGGGGATTTGGCGAAAAGAGTGGACTAAGTCTGTGCTCTTGTACCCTAGGTCTCTTTTGGATGTTAACCTTGGACCCTAGTCTTGTGGGATCTATTTAATTAACCTTTGGGCTTTAGGGATGGTACTACATGAGAAACCTCGATTTTGGTTGCGTGGTCTCGCTCCCCGATGCACATATATCACCTCCCTTCCTCTCATTATAATCCCTTTCATCACTCCTCCCACCTGGGTCCACAAATGGTCAGCCACCCCGTCCCCTTTGCCCACACCTTGGGTCAGGCCTGGACTGATTCCCGAAGGTTGATGCAAAAGAAAAGAAAAGAAAAAGCATAATTGGCCACATTCAACAGGAAATTGTACCACAAAATGCAAAAGATAGCCTGGACAAACATATACAACACGTGGGCAAAAGCCAATACATGAGCTCTACCCCCTTCCATGGCCAATCACCCTAGTTCCTATAGGCCTTAGATGAGCCTCCTCTTCATTCAAGAACCCATGATTGTCCCAACCCCTCATGGGCGATGAACTGCCCTACCTTAAAGGGGGTATTCACTTCTATACTTTACACATCATGCTCTTATTCCCTTGAGTCCACAGCAGTTAACCAAAGAAAAATCATAAAAGGAAAAAGGCATATGAAGAAGGGTGGAAAAATCAAGGTTGGGGAAAGTCATGTACCACGATTGCTCCCTCCTACACATCATTTACCCAAGTATGGGCTTCCCTTTCATTAGCTACCCTTGTACCATGACATGTGACCTAGGTTGTCCCCTTCATCCCTTATTTCGTTCCATCACTTTATCACATGCAACCACCATTTGAAGAATGTACCATGGACGTACTGTTGAAGAAAAGTGTAACCAGGTTCGGTATTTGTAAATGTAATTTTGATCTTTGTACTTGTCAAGAAAAACTAAAAGAAATATTATTTTTGTAAAATATTCAAATGAGTTTCTTGCTCATTCTAGAGGTCTAGGAAAGTCAAAGATTCAAAGTCAAGATAAAGAGATCTTCTCGAGCATGAATATGGGTCAACCTAGTGTCAAGTAGCCCTCCAAGACAAGTACCATCCTCAAAAGAAGAATACTGCCACCAAAACAATGTGAAAGATAATTATGTCGGCTCAAAATAGACTCAACTCTTCACACTGACACGTCGCCTCAATATGGGAGACTAAACACTATGTATATGCGACTAGGGTTACCACAGACAGAACACAAAACTCAGACACTCTGTAATTTCGTATGGGTGCACGAAGCACTGAAATTTCGGATGGTTCAGTGTTACAGAAATCTCTGATGAAGGAGCAGGACAATGTTTTGGTTAGGAGAAGGATCCCTTTGATTTTCGGATAAGGATTACAGTCACATTCTCGGTGAAGATTGTAGTGCAATCATGATAAACACAGTTACATTCTCGGTCAACGTGCAGTCATGATCTTGGTAAAGGCTATGATGAGACAATCATGATCTATGTGGATCAAAAGGCAGCTCTCCAATACATATCTCAAACATGGAGATCTAGTTAATGAAGACTTTGGTGAAGGGATAGTAAAGATGTTGAAGTAGTAATGAAGTGATGCAATAGTGATGGCCTCAATGGTGTAGCAATGAAGATGATCTCGATAGTGACAAAGAAGAGGATTGGTGTCTTGGTCTTGGAGTGGTCTAGTAGGTCAAGGGTCATGGTCTTGGTATTCGTCAATTAGAATCTCTATAAGAACAATTACGTGTGGGTTTTCCTCTCCAAGAGGGAGAGGTTTTGGCCCTGGTAGAATTCTAACTACCTGAGTTCTTGTCTCTTTGTTTTTGGTAGCAGTTTGATGAAGTAAACACACACACTAATAATAAGAAGAAGATCAAGCTAAGATAAATTGTAAAAGCACTTCACAAATTGTTAACAAGTCTAGAAGAATATTACTAATGCTAATTGCCCTAGATGCTTCAACGTGGTATCAGAGCTAAGGTGCTCAAGTCAAAGGAAGGGAAGCTAAAAGAGACATTCAAGGGTCAATCTACAACAACAATATACAATGTCACAGTTTTGAATTACAGTCTCTCTCAACTTGATGACCTATACTCGGATTCTTCCCACATTCTCAGCCTAAGAAAACTCGGACAAAAGATGCAAATGATCACATGCAGAAGACTCGATTAGGAGAGCTCATACAACAGTTCAGTTCAGATATACACAACCAGATGACATTTATTTTACAAGTCCCATTCTACCCACAGTCTCGGTGCCACTATATGAAGATGTCAACCTCATATTGAATCCTTTCTATAAAAGGAACAACCTTGACTTCTCAGATTCTCAGAGCTTGATGATATATATTCAAGGGCATATATATAGAAGTTTGTATAAACAATACTCAATATAAAATGAAGAAGTCCTATGATACAACAATTCTAACTAATCGATCTCTATACATCATGGCAAGTGACCTCAATACTCTATGCTGCATACTACAAGGTTCCATGGTCTACTTATGTGATAGCAACGCAGTGCCATCCCAACTACATCAACAGTTTGTTAGATGTATAAGTCGATGTAACTCGAAGGCAAAGAAGGCAATCTTCTTATCAATACAACAAGGATCTCATTTGGAGGAAGCATCAATGCATCTGCTTCAACCACTTCCAACATGATCAAGGTGAAGATTTCATCTTCACATGACAAGTAAGTATCTTTTCATTCTATAATTAAGTTTGGTTAAATGTTTTCATGATTGCAAGGACATCTATAGATTGGATGGGTCAGCAAGATTCCTTGCATGAAGAAGGAGGATAATCATAATCCTCTAAGAAGCTAAAGTCATTAAACATATCAATAGGTCTCCTCTGAATTTATGGAAAGGGGTGCTTATGAAAGATCCCCTCACATAGCAATATTGGAGCCATCAAAGTAATGTAGATGATAAACTCATTCTCTAAAGGTGTAATAAAGGTGATCACATGAAATTTAATCTTCATGAAAGTAAAGGTATCAAAGGATGTAGGATATCTTCATAAGGTCCCATCTACAAGATCTAGGAAGGAAGATAATCATCATCGTTCTAACTAAGGTAACAATAGTCCATGAACAAGAAGGTTACTTCATTCAACAATTTGTGGTCTCTATGCTATAGAGAAAGGCAAGTTGATGGCAAAAATATTGAAAGGTTAAAAGAACTCAAACATGTGCAGAAAGGAAAGACAAGTTTGGTCCTCAAGTAGACCGAATAAGTATAACTAAGATTCAATGCTATGGAAAGGTTATAGAAAGAAGCTCATATCACTGGAAAGATGGGGGACGTTGAAGAAAGGGACTAAGGAAAGAGGGAGTAACAAATCTCTCCTATGAGTAAGATGTTATCCCTCACAAAACTGTCTTATCATAAGCTCCTAAATCTTGTGTTATAGATATGGCCAAGATAATAAGATGCATCATGGCATCATGGAAACATTAGAAACAAGAGCTTGAGACATCACCATGGGAATCATGAAGAACAAAACCCATTGTAGACAAACATGAAGAATATAGCTCTTGGGAACTTCAGTGGACATTGAAGAAAAATGAGTCATCTGGGAGAAGGCTCATCGTACATTAAGTAAAAAAGAAAACATCTTCCAGTTGGGGATATACAAGATCCCCAAAATTCTCTGATGGAATCCTCATCGAAGGATTCTCTAATCTAGAGAGGAGCAAGTGTTTCAATAAGAATTCCAACTTATGGAATCCATGAGATAATGATGTGATGACATGAAGCAGATCAAGGGATTGAATATCTCTTCAATCAAGGAAGCTCTTGGAAGAAGCCTCGATGACCTGAAGGTAAAATAAGGTATGTATGCTTGTGTTTAATATTATAATGACATTTCATATAGTTGCAAGCAACATGGATCATTACTTCTATCTTGAGAAGCATGATCAAGAGAAAAATGATCCCCTCCTCTGAAAGGATGCAAAAAGACACACTAGATGAAATCAACATAATATGTCCTCATATGAAGTATGAGGTGTTTGACTACAATTAGGAAACTTTGATTGAAAGCACCTGGGAGATGTGTCAACATGAATGCAGGATGCTGATACCTATAGGAAGATGTCATTATGAAGAGCCATCTAGTAGGGTGTAAGGTACGATTTAATTTAATGTTATGTTTTGATTTCTTGAATAATATCTGGATGAGTGCATGCAAGGCTACTGGAACAAGAATTGTAAGTACAAGTACAATTGGCATTCATGTGGTGGATGGAAATTCTTGAAAGAAGCATGATGGGAAAGAAGTAGCTACATGACGAAGGTTCCAGATATGTATCAAGAAGGACACTTTCCATGAAGAAAAGAATGACATGATGAATTGAGAAGGAAAGTGATCGATGGCTGATGCCCTACAAGGAAGAAGCTCATCTGAACTTTATGACATCAAGGAAAGAAGTTGATCAAGCAGTTGAAGGACCCACGAAGAAGAAGCTGCTGATGAAAAGAAGAGTCCCTTGTTAAGAAGGAGCTCTAATAGGTCCATGACCAAGAGGGAGCTTAAATTAGATTACCCTTGATTACAAAGGAGTGACAATTGTGTTTTTCTATTTCATGTGTCATGCACTAGACCAGGACTAACAACCGTAAGTCTAGGTGAAGGCCATGAGTGGAAATGTAGACACATGATAGACACAACATTCTTGTCTTCACATGGGAAGAAAGAATGGAGGGTTGGGTAATGATTTGGCATCCAATACTCTTTGAGGATGTGTACGGCATCCAAGATAAGAGTAGGCAAGAAGACCGATATTCTTTGAGGCTTGGGAACCCATGATAAGAATATTCCTAGAAGGTCATGCTCAGTGAACACCCGGGTGGGTATGTACCTTGAGAGACAATGATGAAGGTGTCTATAAATCATTAGTCTCGCCGGCATTGTAGGATGGTCTCGTAGAGAGATGGAGTTGTTAGTCAAGGCCTCGCACTGTGACAATGCTGGTTGATATGATGCTATACAGATGGGATTACCAATCCGATTCTTCTTATGAGAAATTCTTCAGATTGAGAATGACCAAGTACTGTTGTAAATACCTCCCTAGTTAAGAGGGAGTGTTGAAGAAAAGTGTAACTAGGTTCGGTATTTGTAAATGTAATTTTGATCTTTGTACTTGTCAAGAAAAAGAAATATTATTTTTGTAAAATATTCGAATGAGTTTCTTGCTCATTCCATAGGTCTAGGAAAGTCAAAGAATCAAAGTCAAGATAAAGAGCTCTTCTTGAGCATGAATATGGGTCAACCTAGTGTCAAGTAGCCCTCTAAGACAAGCACCATCCTCAAAAGAAGAAGACTGCCAACAAAACGATGTGAAAGACAGTCAAGTCGGCTCAAATAATAGAGACAACACTTCACACTGACACGTCAGCCGGCTCAATATGGGAGACTAACCACTATTTATATGCTGCTAGGGTTACCACAGATATAACACAAATCTCGGACTCTCTGTAATTTCGTATGGGTGTAGGAAGCTTTGAAATTTCGGATGGTTCAGTGTTACAGAAATCTTGGATGAAGGAGTAGGACAATGTTTCGGTTATAAGAAGGATCCCTCTGATTTTCGGATAAGGATTATAGTCACATTCTTGGTGAAGATTGCAGTGCAATCATGATAAACACAGATACATTCTCGGTCAAGGTGCAATCATGATAAACACAGATACATTCTCGGCCAAGGTGCAATCATGATCCTAACATGGTCATGATCTCAGTAAAGGCTATGATGAGACAATCATGATCTCTGTGGACCAAAAGGCAACTCTCCACTACATATCTCAAACATGGAGATCTAGTTGATGAAGACTTCGGTGAAGGGACAACAAATATGTTGCAACAGTAATGAAGTGATGCCGTAGTGATGGCCTCAAAGGTGCAGCAATGAAGATGATCTCAATAGTGACAAAGAAGAGGATTGGTGTCGTGGTCTTGGAGTGGCCTAGTAGGTCAAGGGTCATGGTCTTGGTATTCGTCAATCGGAATCTCTATAAGAAGAATTACGTGCCGTTTTTCCTCTCCAAAAGGGAGAGGTTTTGGCCTTGGCAGAATGCCAACTTCTTGAGTTCTTGTCTCTTTGTTTTTGGTAGCAGTTTGATGAAGTAAACACACACTCTAATAATAAGAAGAAGATCAAGCTAAGATAGATTGTAAAAGCACTTCACAAATTGTTATCAAGTCTAGAAGAATATTACTTATGCTAACTGCCGTAGATTCTTCAACACGTACCACCCCTTTTAGAAGCAAAAACCACCTAATAGGGTGCTTGGTTAACCCCCCTTAGCAATGAAGATGATCTCAATAGTGACAAAGAAGAGGATTGGTGTCGTGGTCTTGGAGTGGCCTAGTAGGTCAAGGGTCATGGTCTTGGTATTCGTCAATTGGAATCTCTATAAGAAGAATTACGTGCCATTTTTCCTCTCCAAGAGGGAGAGGTTTTGGCCTTGGCAGAATGCCAACTTCTTGAGTTCTTGTCTCTTTGTTTTTGGTAGCAGTTTGATGAAGTAAACACACACACTAATAATAAGAAGAAGATCAAGCTAAGATAAATTGTAAAAGCACTTCACAAATTGTTATCAAGTCTAAAAGAATATTACTTATGCTAACTACCCTAGATTCTTCAACACGTACCACCCCTTTTAGAAGCAAAAACCACCTAATAGGGTGCTTGGTTAACCCCCCTTTGAGCTTGGAGACATTTGCACATGCCAAAGCTCACTATAGAAGGGCATGCCATTATGAAGTGCCTACCTGTTTTCCATGGTTTGTAAACTCTTTTACTTCTTTAATGACTTGGTGTACAGGAGGGCAAGGGGATACATTGGATCTTATGCAGGATTTCAGACCATATTGCATTTGGTCTCCCTATACGGGGTCCTAACCCTCCAGAGGGCTACATTGGCACATGTAGGGTGTGTGTAGAGAGCCATGGGCCTCCACAACAACAGAGAGCGTTCCATGGATTCACAGAGTCATTCCAAGATTGCTTGTGGTCACCTATTGGACAAGGAAAATGCACCTGGTTCACCATGCTCAGTCGGCTCCATAGTTGCACCATACACTTGGCAGATGGCCTGGGATCTATATGATGATGTGGCATCACTTATATCATCATCCTAGCCCTTGCAGATGGTCTACAAGCATCTTAGATCTGTTTGGAGATCCATGAGGACATTTATGTGCGCCCACTTTCATTTGGGAGCACCACAGGTTTATAACTTGGAGAACAAGGGGTCAGCTCCTTGTCCACTATTTTTGGAGTCCTATTTCACACTATGGCACCTATGGACTTCATTAAGCCTCCTTTAAGGCCCAACAACACATGTTATTGATCATTCGACCCTCTTGAGAGGCTTACTCCTTTGTTATTGAGCTAGTTTGGTGGGCTTGTCACCAAAAGTACTTGTCATTTTGCACATTATTTTATTCTAGGGGCTAAATTAGGCCAAAATAAGCTAAATTGAATTCATTAGACATTGTATAAATAGATGATGAGTTGATTCATTCTCTCATCATCACTTGGATTGATCATTCTCTCTTAAGTGATTTTCGCTATTCTTTTTGGAGGACGAAATTGGATGGATGGATGAATTTTGATGTTTGGATATCTTCATTTTTGTCTTGGAGCTTCTATATTGACATATGATGGTGATTGGATATACTTGTTCTCACATGTAAGTTCTCTTTTAATGCTATTTTGTCATTCTTTTCTATGTCACATAAATGATGTTGGGATTTTCACTATACTACACCAAAATTTCACTGCTTTTCTTTGGTGAAAGGTTATAAATTTGTATTTTATTAGCATTGCATCATGTTACGGGCCATGTTTGAATAAGTGAATGTTCTTAGAGATGTTTCATTGAAATTTATCTTGATAAGTCATCACATATTTCACATTGAAGTATAAAGACCTTGGAGCAATTTTCCTCATGCCCTAAATGTCATGTGAAATTATTCTAGAGGCCTCCTTGATTGAATGAAACCATCATAATCATTGGAATCTTCTTGATTCCATTTGTCCCAAAGGAATAGGCACTGGTCTTCCATAGGTGATCACCTTAAAGCATATTTTTCTCACCTTCTCTCTTTCTTTTTAGGCCTAACCTACATAGGTCACCTAGGGTATCACTTATCTCATAATCTAGCCATCCAAATACTTTGATTTTTGGTCCACAACTGCACTAGAGTTTTCTCTAGAGGCCCTCCAAATTCAAAGAAAATCCGAGTGGGATCTCGAGATATTGCAAGCCCTAGCTCGAGGACCGTTTCTTGCGCTAGGTTTCCCTTGGCTAGTGACCTCATTGGGATTATCGCATCAAATTCAAAGAAAATTTCTCCTTTAATCCCTTTCTCCCTCTCAATTAGGTCAAGAGCACCCTTGGTTGATCAATTCCATCCCTTTGACTTAATTTTGGGTCCACTTGGCCCCGTGTGGTCCCACAACCTTTTAAAGATAATTCCATAAAGACCGCTTGGGATCCAATTTTCCACAAGGATTTTAGGGTTTATGAATCTCCTTGACAAGTCATATACTCAAACCCTAGCCCTTGGAATTCTCCTAAACCCTTCTTTGAGAGCCTTTCATCTTGTGTTCCAAGCAAGCTAGCCATATATTTGAGTCTCTCTTGTGAATAGGCTTCTAAGATCACGTTTTTATCCCATCATTGATCCATTCATCTTCGTGATCCTTATTATTCGTGATCCTTATTATACTAGGTCTCCTCCCAACGGTAAAAGTTCGTAAAAAGCAGGGAGCCTTAACTGAGGTGATAGTGGGCTATCGCTCCATTGTTTCCCTTGATGTAGTAGTTGCCCTATAGGAACCCCTCTTAGGACCCCTGCTAGTTTGAGCGGTAACAAGGCCTTGGTAACATATCTACAACTTTGTTGTATATACCTTTCTTATCCCTGATTACCAAATGAAGTTGTTGTGGGAATCCCATCTATTTGAAATGTCTAGCTTGTTGTAGCTTGGTTTGCGATTGTAAATATTGCAAAGGTTGATGGTCATAATGAATAATCGTTTCTTTACCCATCAAATGATGCTTACATTTCTTCATGCTTTGTACCAAAGCATACAACTCTTTATTATAAGTTGGATAGTTAATACCTGTATTGGTAAAGGTTTCAAAATGATAACATATTGGCTTACCATGCTGCATCAAAATTGCTCCCATAGCATATTCACTTGCATCGGTTTGAATTTCAAATGGTTGCTTAAGATCTGGAAGTGCTAGAACTGGTGCTGTACTAATTTTCTCTTTCAAAGTGTCGAAGGCTTTCTGCTGCTTGCCTCCCCACTAAAAGACCTACTTCACACTTGTCAAAGCATGTAATGGTGTTGCAATGAATGACAAGTTAGCGATAAATTTTCTCCAATATTGGGTTGCTCCCAAAAAGCTCCTAACTTCTGTTACATTGTTAGGTTTAGGCCAATTCACAGTAACATCAACTTTTGAGGGATCAATCTTCAATTCACCCCCTCTTACAATATGACCTAAATAAACCAAAGAGTTTTTTCCAAATTCACATTTAGACATCTTCAAATACAACTTTTCCTTTTTCAAGACATCTAGAACTTGTTTCACATACTTGATATGCTCTTCACGAGTCTTCCTGAAATATGCTCTTCACGAGTCTTCCTGAAAATCAGAATATCATCTAAGTAGACTGAGAAAATCATCAAGGAATGGTCGCAATACATCATTCATAACTCTCATGAATGTGGCAGGTGCATTGCAAAACCCAAACGACGTAACTAACCATTCAAACAAACCTTGTTTTGTCTTGAAAGCAATTTTCCAAATATCATCTTCAACAATCCTTATTTGATGATAATCGCTTCTCAAATCTAACTTAGTAAAATAAACAATTTATTTTAATTGATCTAGCAAATTATCAATGCGAGGAAGAGGATAATGATTCTTTATTGTGATCTTGTTCAAAGCTCAGAAATCCACACACATGTACCATGTCTTTCTTCGAACCAAAACAATAGGAGACCCATAAGGAGATGTGCTAGGCCTGATGACCCCTTTGTCAAGCAACTTTTAAATTTGCTTCTTAATTTCTGCATTCTCCAAAACTGACATTCTATACATGCCAATATTTGGAAGTGGTGCATCCTGCTGCAATTGAATCTCATGTTGGATTCCTCTTTTTGGAGGTAACCCTTCAGGTTCTTGAAACATCTTGTCGCAAGTGTTAACAACTTCAACCAATTCATGCTTGAGTTTAGAATCACGTCTCGTGAAAGCTTTAGACTCAACAATATCTTTAGCTTTAATCATCAACAACACAAAATTATTACTAGCATTCACAAGCCTTTTCATTTGACCGACACTAACAAGAGATAAGCTCATCTTCTTGCGATGTGCTCTAACAAAATACTCAACTCCATCTTTAAAAAGTTGATATTTGTCCTCATGACGATAGAATATGGCTTTTCGACCATACAAGTATAGACTCTCTAGAACAATCTTGCAAATATCAAGTGGTACAACATCAAGCTTTACCTCATCTATAAAATTAATAGTGATGGCAAATTTGAGTTTACATTTTCTTGTCACTTGTAATTTGGCATTATCACAGACCCAACCCAAAGGGTAAGATTTTGTATGAGGTGTAGTCTATATATTAAGTTTCTTGACAATTGCTTCACAGATAAGATTGACTTGAGATCCTCTATCAAATAATGTATCAACCTTTGTATGTTTTGTAATGACCTTGATATGAAAAAGCTCATTTCTTTCTTTATCATTTTGAAATTCAATAGGCTACTGTGAAAATTCCTAGATCTAACAATCTAACAATCTTAGGAATACTACTACAACCAACTGAATTTACTTCACCTAGATCGAAAATTACATTACAAACTTATTTCAAATTTCTTCTTGAAACATTGAAGTAAATTACTAAAGCAAACCACACCAAATTAAATATGATTCCGAAACATAGAAACTGAACAAGGAAATACAAACACACAGAACGCCATTATTTTTGGACAAATGTCCTGGGAAAAACTCAACTTGGGAAAACTAGTGCAGCAATGAGGGTTTTATTTTATTATGCAGCAGTGAAATCTAAGTACATCTATGGATGCCCAATTGGCAATCCAAACAACAAGAAAATCTGGAGGGATATTCCCTAAGCAACTCCGACACTTGAGTTGCCTGCACTCGTGTTCCTGCACTTGCGCGTTCCTGCACTCGTGCATTCCTGCACTCGTGTGTTCCTGCACTTGCAAGTTCTTGCACTCACATGCTCTTGCACTAGGAATAACTCAGCCTCTTGCTACTGCCTCTCCGGATATGGAAATCTTCCTTTGGATCATTGCCCCTGCCCCTCTACTACAAAAGATCTCTTCGATCATAATTTCCTCATGAGAACTTCTCACTTCAGAAATTCGATATCTTGATCTCTCGATGTATTTTCCCAATAACCCTCAAGACCCTTCTTATATCTTCCCGTTGGACAACCAACGACCTAGATTAACTCCTAATCAAAGGCTCAGATCATTTTGACTTGATCTCCGTCTTTGTCTAGAAGATTCATCTACAATTGGATTAATACCCATTAATATTTTATTTTTCCTAAGTTTAGACTTAGGAATTCCATTAAAAATATTAATTATTTCAATATAATCGTCTCTGGGTGGAATTTCCCAAAATGGTTTCTGGGTTCTTTGGAATGCATGTTCCCAAGCCTCCCTGCATGAACTAGTACTTGCATTAGAAGCTATACCTTTCACTCCCATGGCTATGATTTTGGTTTCATCACTTGAATCAGATCCTAGATCTTGTTGAGTTGTAGCAACAATCTTTTGTTCCCCCTTGTTATTGAACTTCTTTGGTCTCAATTCTAGGTGTAATTTGCAGTGGTGTGATGCGGATTGTCCACAGTCTTTTGTTCATTGTGTCGACGTTTCAAACCCCAAAGGGGGTCCATCATCAGGACAAATCAGAAAGATAGAAAGAATGAGAGATTATTGAGAGAAGGAGACATGAACCTTGATATAAATAGATCAAGAACCCTAAACTTGTCTACAGGCCGACACTTGATTTCATTTCATTTTAATCATTTAATAATTTAATAATTTTAATTATTCATTGATTATTTTAATTATTTTTATTTTTATAATTAATATGAGAATAAATTATTTTTATTCATTAAAAATTTTAATTTAATTTATATTTAATAATACTATTTAATATAATATAATTAATATAAATTTTTATTTTTATTTGTAATATATTTAATAATTAATTTTGATTTTATATATTGAATTAATTCAATTTTCAATTTTTAATCAGATTAAAAGAGTTAATTTTAATTGCTTTATATATCATAAATATTATTTTGATTAATTTTATAATTTATGATTAAAATTGATTAATTAATTAAATTAATTTGAAAACCTAATTATTTATATTTAAATTAATCTAACTCAATTTAATTCAACTTAATTAATAAATAATTAGGGACCTAAATTAAATGAAAAACTTTTATTTAAATAATCCTACCTAATTAATTTAATTTAATTAATTAATAAATAATTAAATTTTTAAATTAAATTAAAATTTTTTTTTTTTTTTTGTTCTGGGGGGCGGGAATTCTCCGATTTACAATGTCATATGTACCACCTCTACGGGGGAGGGGTACCCAAGATTTGAACCCAAGACTTCCGGTTTGGTGAGACTTCATTTCCACGACCCTTGCCGCTTGAGCTACCCCATGTGGACAAATTAAATTAAATTAATTAATATAATTAATTAATTTAAAAATTAATTTGTTTTAATTTGTTTATTTTATAATTTATGATTAAAATTAATTAATTAATTAAATTGTTATTTAAATTAAATTAATTTGAAAACCTAATATTTTAATTTAATTATTTTTATTTAATAATCTAACTCAATTTAATTTAACTTAATAATATAATTAATTAAATTAAATTAAATTAAATTATATAATACTTTTCTAAATTATCCAATCCTATTAATTTAATTTAACTTAATAATATAATTAATTAAATTAAATTAAATTAATTATATAATAATTAATTTAAATTAAATTAAAATTAAATTAAAAATTAATTTGTTTTAATTAATTAACGAACCTTCGAAAGACCTTTTCAGATGATCTTATGCTTCCACGCGCCCGGGGGGGTTTATTTGTCTGATGAGGGTAAGCCAATTTCCACTGATTTCGCTCCCATTGTCCCTGTTGAGGTTTTGCGAAACTTTCATAATTTCAATGGCCTCTCTGATTTTTCTTTTGTGATAGTTGTCCTCTCTTGCAATCACCTTGGCGTCTTCTAAACACATATGATGCCTGGTCTTGGACGAGTGCTCTGCAAGGGCTGATGTATGGGATCTCTCATTTCTAATGTCAGCTGCGTGCGCTTTTAGTCTTGTTTTCAGAGATCTGCCTGTTTCCCCAATATAACTCTTGCCACATGAGCAATCAATCTTGTACACTCCTTTGAGTTGTTGACGATCAATTTTATCCTTAACCGACCTCATCATCTGTCTTATCGTTCCACAAGTTGTAAATTGGGTGTCTATGTTCTTCTTTTTTAATATTTTTGCAATCTGATCGGTAGTCCCTTGGATGAGGTAAACTTTCCCTTGATTCTCTTTCTTATCTCCAGGGTGACGCTTAGAGAGGGCCCTTTCCTGAGCCCTTCTTATAGCTTTCTTGATACTCTACTCCTTGTATCCAATGCTTTTGAAGACAGAGGTTAAGTGATCAATCTCATCCTTCAGGTGATCACGGTCAGAAATTCTGAAAGCCCTAACAGCTAGGGTGTTCAAGACGCCAGATTTCTGGGAGGGATGATGGTAAGAGTCAGCATGAAGATAGCTATCAGTGTGAGTTTTCTTTCTATAGACCTGGTGACCCAGTGTACCATCCTCTTTTCTACTGATCAGAACGTCTATAAATGGGATCCTACCATTCTCTTCCAGCTCCATAGTAAATTTGATTTCAGAGGATATAGAGTTAAGATGATTGAAGAACCTATCAAGCTCTGTCTTACCATGCGTCCAATTTACGTTGGTGTCATCGACAAATCTTTTCCACCATGCCGGCTTCAAGTGGAATGAGTCAAGGGCTTTCCTCTCAAAGTATTCCATGTATAGGTTGGCAACAATAGGTGAGAGCGGGGAACCCATGGCGACCCCAGAAATTTGTTCATAGAAGTGATCTTGGAAACTGAAAAAAGTGGACCGAAGACAGATTTCTGCTAACCTTGCTGTTTGCGGATCGGTATTCAACCTTATAACCTGGACAGCTTCATCAAGTGGAATCTTCATAAACAAGGATACGACATCAAAGCTTACTAGAATATCATCTTTATCCACCCTTTTATCCTTGATAAGTTCTACAAAATCAGTTGAGTCTTTTATAAAAGAGTCCGTGTTACCAACAAGGGGCTTCAGAAGCTTAGCTACATATTTAGCTAATTCATAGGTAGGGGAACCAATGGTGTTAACAATTGGTCTAAGAGGGACCCCTTCCTTATGGATCTTCGGTAAACCATAGATTCTGGGAATGACCTCACAGGAGGGAATCAGCTTCTTTGTTATTTTATCCTTTAGGTTGGTTTCCATGATGGCCTTCTTGACTTGTCTTATCACCTTAGGAATAGGGTTGGAGTTGACCCTTCTATAACTTCCACATCTCAAATGTTCATTTAGGGCCTCACGTCCTTCCTTATTCAGGTTACTCTTCGGGCGTTTAGATTTTAACATGGCTATGGAACATTCCTGTCTCAGTATCTCCCTGTCGTTTGATGAAAGCCCTTGGGTCCCATTCTCAATGTTGCAAATAATGCTAACTGCGCTGGGATCCACGCTCCAATTGTTTTCACCCAAAGATTTTACCCATTTTCTACCCAATTTAATGTCACAATTCTCCGAATCTGCGCTGTTTATACCCATTTTCATTGATGAATCTGCGCTGCTGGGATTGCTCAAACCGTTTTTACTAATTCTGTTTATGACATTAAAGCCTGTTATAGTGTTAAATTCTTCGCGCATTTTAATGTCCCTCTTCCAAGCAATTAAAATTAACTCTTTTAATCTGATTAAAAAATTGAAATTGAATTAATCAATATATAATATCAAAATTAATTATTAATATATTACAAATAAAATAAAAATTTATATTTATAATTATATTAAAATAGTATTAATTAAATATAAATATAAATATAAATTTATTAATTAAATAAAAATAATTTTATTCTCATATTAATTATTAAAATAATAATAATTAAAATAATCAATGAATAATTAAAATATTAAATTATTAAATGATTAAAATGAAATGAAATCAAGTGTCGGCCTGTAGACAAGTTTAGGGTTCTTGATCTATTTATATCAAGGTTCATGTCTCCTTCTCTCAATAATTTCTCATTCTTTCTATCTTTCTGATTTGTCCTGATGATGGACCCCCTTTGGGGTTTGAAACGTCGACACAATGAACAAAAGATTGTGGACAATCCGGATCACACCACTGCAAAAAACTTCCACAGAAGCCTAAAATCTAGGTGTAATTTCCAACAATGGTCTTCATCATGGCCATCTTTTGAACAATGTTTACAGGTAAGTTTCTCTCCCTCTTTCTTAACAATAGCATTTTTTTCCTTTGCCTTTAAACTTCTCCGTTCCTCTATATCCAGATTTAAAAGGTTTCTTGCTAGTCTCTTGAGGAACATTCTTGCCTTTCGATTTTAAATGAGTTGCCTGAACACATACTTCATCTAGATTGGTGGGATTAAACATAAGTATAGTATATCTCAAATAACTATGTAATCTACCTATATATCTCAAATAACTTTGTAATCTACCTATATATTTAAGGAGAGTATCTTGTGAAGTCAAATCAACACCCAATATTAAAGCTCTTCTTCTAAATTCTTGTGTGTAACTTTGGATACTCTGACCTTTAGCTTGTCTAAAATTTTGCCAATCCATAATTGTTTTTTGCATGTAAGCTAATGGATAAAATTTCCTTCTTAATGCAACTATAAAATCATTCCAAGAAGAGATAATTTTACCACTTTTCTTCAAATCTTCTTAAGTTCTAGCCTCCCACTAGATGAGGGCTGTACCTTCCAGGCGAAGAGAAGCACGTTGGATCTTTGTGACATAATCATCAATCTCTTGAATCCTATAATAGACGTCAATTTGACAAACCTAATTATCCAACTTTTCGGCATTTACTTCCCCATTGTACATAGGTAATTCAAACTTGACATCAAGCTTAATCAAAAGAGACTTAGCATGTCCTTTTGGAGATGGAGGAGGAGTAGGGCTATGAGATGAAGGAGGTGAAGAAGGAGGTGAGGATGGAGGTGAAGAGGAGGTGGAGGTGGTGGCTTGCTCCCATTACCACCATTACCTTTTGGTTAATTAGAACTTTCTCCTTGCAACCTTGTTGTTCTCTTATTGTACAACATTTTCACCATCTCAAACATATCATAGAAAACCTTTCTAAAAGCCCTCTCATTCTCAGACATCAGTTCTTGTCCTTCTTCATGTGCCATGACTTGTGGAGTTTGTGGTCTTCTTGAGCAAATTTGAGGGTTTGGTTCTTCAAGTACTCCTCTTTTCAATTTAGACCTTGTAATCATTCCAAAAAAACACTTGCAAATTCTGTCAAACTTTCACAAAAACCATGCTCTGATACCAAATTGGTCTGAAATTAAAATTGAAGGTTTCATGCAATGTTGCATTAATTGTTATCGGGATAATATCGGCGCGAGGAAAAAATCAGAATTATCGGGAAATAATCATTTGGTACAAAAATATTCATTTTTTTTTTCATTTTTTTTCATTTTTTTGAATATCTAAACCATCTACAACATAAAATAAATACATTGACACATAAATATGATAGAAGAACTAATATATAAGATGTTTAATATCATTTCTAGTGGTAAAATCACACATAACATTGAATCATGTCCTGAATAGTAAGTCCTGACTCCTGAGTCCTAACTCAGCCTCAAAATATCAACAAAAAATATAATAATGTATCTCATCATGTTATAATGTCATATACAATAAAATGAAGAAAATAACTAAAGTCTAATCCTATTGATTTCCTCTGTCCCTCTTGCGAGAAAATGCCACAGCGTTCCCTTTCCCTCTAGATGTAGATGATGGTGCTGGTGGAGTTGGCAGTGGAGTATGCTATGCTCTAGAAGCTGAAGAACTAGAAGTAGGAGCTATAGGAGGTAGACCATGTCCTCTATTGGTGGCAGGGGTAGCCTGGGCAGGTGGTGTCACCTAGAAACATTACAATCTCCCAATCCTGAAATCCTGAAAAACTGATAAGTCTGCTGGATTTTGAATGAAATCTAAAATTCTACTTTCTCCATATGAAATCCAATGAGGCTGGAACCACTCTCAAACATCCTGGGTCATTTCATGGTAATGTTAAAAATTTAAGTAAAATGATGAATATGAAGATTAAGGAGAATGTCACTTTTACTTTAAGAATTTAACATTACCATGAATAGCATATCAATACTAGGGCCTAGACTTGATCATTAAGCTGCCCCACTCAAAAATTATTTGTTTCTTTAAAAAAAAATTGCATTTCAAACATTTAGCATCCCTTAAAAAACAAAAAAAAAACATTTTAAAACCTCGCTGCTGGAGACCCCCACGATAATTTCGATTGTTATTGCGATAAATTCGAATTTATCGCGATAAATTCATTAAAAATCGGCAAAAAAAATTTCCGGCGATGATTTCATATAGTTATCGCGATTTTATCGTGACAACGAAAAAATCGCGATTATTTCAATTTATCGCGATATTATCGCAATTTTCACAACACTGCTCATGTAATGTTTTGCAAGCTAGTTTATGTATTTGGGAAATGGACCATGATTGCAAAAGTACACAAACTAAGTTGAATTTTGTAGAATTTAACAATTAAAATGGACAATAAGCAGCATCACAACACAACAAATTGATGATGGAGTTCACCCCTCCTGGGCTACATCTCTAGGTCTAGCTTCCAATGGTGGCCCTTTATATTATATGCTCAAATGTTAAATTCCATCAACACATATTGCTCAACTTGCTAAAATAATACTGCGATTGCGTTTAGAATGCCCAAAAACCTCTGTGTAGGCTCTTCTTGGGATCAAAATGGCTGAAAATTGACCAAGTTAGGCCTCCTTCTCCATTTTGCTTGCAAAACTCTCTACAAAATAGTCTGCGCTGTCAAAACTGGCAACAAACTGGCCCGGTGGTGTGTTAGTATGGTGGATCTTTAGTATCCCAGAGGTCTCGGGTTCGACCTACGTTTGGTGGCAGAGGTTGTGTTTTATCATTTAAAAGTTAAATATTTTTTTAATTATGGGTTGAGCCCTCTCTGAGCTCCGCGCCCCTGGTTCCCCGACACCACATGGTCTTGGGCCCTGGGCGTGAGTGGTACGCCACGTGCCCCAGCCCTCGGTCCTACTCCGCCGGTCACATGACATAACCAACGACCATGCCTTATCCCTTTGCCCTTTCCGTTGTAGCTCCTTCTCGTACACAGGTGGTCACACTGATTAATGTAACTGTGCGTTGAGGCGTGGGCAGGGTGCAATGTGCCCCGCCCACCAACCTTTGCCATTGGTCACGTTGATTGCATGTCTTGGGGCTGGGTTAGTTAGGCGTGCTTGCCTCCTCTGAACAATTCCACCATTAACGTTTAAATATAATCCATCGACATTATATGTCAAGTGACACCTGTGGCCCACCCATAGGGTGGTGAGTTTGTTCATCGGAGGTCGTTGGTTCAAGCTCTGCAGAGGTCCATTAGAAATTTTTGGTGTGAAAACCAAGAACACTTGGCGGCTTCTCATAGGGCCATGTGGCGCCCTCTGCTTGGCCCACGTATTGACCTATGATTGGTCCACCACAACAACTGTACAACCAATCACCGTGCGCTACGTGCCCTCACGTCATTGGTCCAACCTGTCATCCGTACATTTCGGTCAGCTGATGACATCATCATGACATCAACATGATGTCATGGTATGGACTGCCACGTGGTAGCTGTACACTGCCCAATCAACCCTACAAGTTGAATTTTTAGTTGTTTGCCAAAAACTTCAGAACACGATAACTTCCTCATATGATGTCGGATTGAGGCGATTCAAGCGTCGTTGGAATTAGAATGACGAGATCTACGATTTGGCGGCAGTTTTGGGAGATTTTGAGCACTTTCGTTTTTGAGCATATTTTTGATCCTCTGGATGACATTATTATAATAGTAGTTTTCTATGGTATTTAGGTTTCAAATATTTAGTAGATTAGGAATTCTTTTACTGATAAGTCTGCTTACCATGGTTTAGAAACTCTAACAAGGTATTGGTGCCTAGTTTTTGAAATCTTCTAGATTCCAAGTATGGAGAGGCAAATTGTCAGAGGGTTTCAGTGGATAGGTGATTGGTATGCAAACTTGAGCAGGGTTGTGGGTTGTGAAGCCCTAGTTGATCTAGTGAGTGGAGATTGAAGCTTGTTCAATGGAGTTGCAGTAATGGTCATTCCCATTGAGATCTTAGATATTATTATCTATTTACAGACCCTGGAACGTCTCTCAGCCACTTAACAACAAATTTACATGTAAATCTTGACTATTCTTTGCGTTGTTTTTTAGGGAGTTGTTCAACTTCATCCACATATGCTATTTGTACAAGAAAAGCGGCAGTCATCCAGTTCTTTGCTTATTACTTCTTCGTGCCTATCACAAGTACAACTAGTCAGAAGAGGGACCCAATCAGCTCAATTTCATTGTGACTATGGTATTATCTCTTATCTGGTGGAAATAAACAGAACACTCGTATTTGTGGAGCTCACCATCCTTCCATATCTACTACAAGTTCTATAGACATATTACTCACTTGTTTGCACTAGATAGGAGATCAAAATTTCATAACTAGCCAAGGTCGTGTTATATCAGTCCCAATTTTAGAGGGTGACTCGTTTAAAAATTATTTCCTGAGTTTCATATGTCCTGAGGTATAATAAGCTGTAATTTTCTAAAGGGGAGTGTGTCCTACAGGCCATAACACAGGGGTTGTGAAAAAGTAATAAAATGTTCTTGCAAGGTGGCAATTATACTATTCTTTTCTTGCAAAAGAAAAGTTTGTTCTTGCTGATTTTTGCCCTACCTCTCTTGTATTTAATTTAATTTTGTAGGTCCGATAGATCAAATTTGGACTCAGTGAAGTGTAGTCATCATCATCAATTTGGCTCCAACTGTTGAACCTCCTTTGTTGGTATCCTTTCCACTTTGTTATCCTCAGATTTATCAAGGTATCTTTTCCATTATTAGAATTAACTACTGTAGTAAATAGCTGTAGAATACCATCCATCTTCCTTGTCAGGAGCCTACTGACTCTCTAAGGACTGTACAGGGGATATGATGCCTCCTTGACCACAGCTGCTTTTGGAAAATTACAAGCGATTTTACAGTATTTGATGAGGATGGATGCTTTATATGGTTGTCACTTCATAGAACCTCAATAAGTTGTACATCAAATACAGTTGTACACCAATTAGTATTTACTATTTAGTCACTCGTATTGTGTTTCTCTTAGCATGGAGATGCCTTGGGTACTCCTATTAGATAGAATATACTATTGACCATTTCTGGTTCATCATGGAAATTAATATTATTGTTTTCATTTTTATGTATGCATGTATGCAATTTACTTATTTTTCCTGATAGCAACACTAAAGAAAATATTCAGTTCTGGTGCTAGGATGCAGACATTCTTAGAGTACTCTAATTACAATGATCTGTTGTTACCTCAATAAGGTCGTAAAAAATGACCCCATGTAAGCACATTTCAAAACTTAGAATTTGTCTAATTCAGAAAATTTACTAGAATGGGAAAAACTCTGAAACTACACATTTCATCAACCACAGGAAAATTATCAACACTGGCCAGTCTATAAGACGAATGCTGCAAAGGAATAAACAACAATTTTAAGTAAAAGAATTTCAAAACGAGCTCAAAGATCTCGGTAGACCTCTTTTCTTTCTCAACAGCCATCTTCTACCAGGATGACATTCAGGACATCTTGAAGGAAGGCCCAGCTTCCTTTCCTGATTTGGCATCAACAGCAGCTCATTCAGTTATAACCTGAAGATCGGAAATACTCTATGATAATACCACAGTTAGGTATGACAGTGAGAATTTAATACACAAGTGGGATTGCATTGCTACCGAAAATTACAGTTACATGAAAAACATTTCTGTGTGAGCCAATCTATCAAAATACCAGTTTGATACCCCCATATGGGATGTCAGTGAAGAGAACAACAGCGGCTGCTACCTGACAAGAGGACACAAGGATGGTTGTTAATGGGAAAGAGAGACATCATAGTCATGAAACACAGGACAGTCAACTCCACTCTACACTGTGTGCTGTTCAAAACTTCAATCAGATGGCAACCTCACAATCAAAGTGGGTCAGTTTCTGCAAGATCTTAAACTCTTAGTTGAGGCAGCAAGTCTGCTCATAGACTGCATATATATCTTCTGCAAACTTAGTGACAAAGTTTCTTCTGAACAGATTAACACTGACAACTTGTATTTTCTTTGTACCTATGAATAGATGAGTAGCTAAAATACAAAAAACAAATACCAGTTTCATAACTTAACCAGTCAATCCTTAAATACAAAGCACATTTAGACATGAATACCTAGAAACATAAATATAAGGTTTTCAAGAGTAACTTCCTGCAGTGAAGAAAACACTGCATACACTGTAATGTCTTTGATGCAAAAGTCAACTAGAAAATGATCATCACGTCATAGAAGCTAAGTCACATGGTTTGGGTTCGGCAATGATTTGGTTTGGTTTGAGTTTAAATTTTTTGATGTGGTTTGGATGATGTTCACCATTAGGTTCATCTATATACATTTTCTACATATACAAACTTTAAAATGAAATATAGCATAAAATAGTAAGAAATCAACGTCAATAAAAATAAAAAATGATATCATAAACTTGGAAATTGCAAGGATATATTACTAGCTTGACTTGCAACATGATGCCATGAGCGGGAGCTATGAACTTGATGAAGGGCCATGATGTTCGATGAGGTTTTCCCAACCTCATTTTTTTTTGGTAATGATCGTCAAATTTTGAACCTCAAGGTTGAAGTTCCCCGAACCTTGTAACATAGGTTCCTAGTCTACGAGAGAGTCGCCTATTAGAGGGTGCCTTTAACTTTGTATTGTGAAGTGCAGATTGTAGAACCTCCCAAAAGCAGTGAACCTTTGGTACCTTGTAGAGAACGAGTTCAAACAGCTTACATATCCCAAAGATTTGGTATAGTACAACAAGAATGTAGTAAAGACGAAGTGAGTCTCGTTGGATTTGGTGAATGATCATCTAATCCCTTGTATCGTTGTGAAGAGCATTGTTAATGAGAAATATGTATGAAGTTTCTTTTGAGAAACAAGCTCATTGTGACTTGCATGTGCAAAACAAATCTAGTACCTAGATATTTGATAAAGCTAGCAACGCTAAGAGACTAACTTTTGGTGTAGTTGCTTACAAATTCAAAGATGGCAAACTATTTCAAATTACTTTGAATGGATTTAGTTCATCTTAGCACAACTTTGTCATAGCTTATTTGTGTTTGGGAGAATTTACTTGACTTCGAGAAGTTTTGGATGCTTTAATTGGAGAGATGGCACTCTCAACTTGTTAGAAGCACATAGATAATGTACTGGACCTAGTCTCATCAAAAAGGTGAGGAGAGGAGGTTGGAAAGGACCTAGGAGTGGTCAAAAGAGCAAGGAGGAAGACTCTAATTCTTCATGTTAGGGAAGAAAGACTTGCGTCATGTCTAGTACTTCACATGTGACAAGTAGGGTCATTATGCTTCGTATTGTCTTGAGAGGAAGAAGGGGAAGGACAGGGAACAATAGTAATAGGATATTGCGGGAAAGTACAAAAGCTTCGAGTGTGAATGGTTGTTTGCAAAGCTTGATACTGCCTTGGCCATGGTGTCATGTCTATCCATGAACATAGTTTTAGGTGGTAGATGCTATGTTGACAATGGAGCTTTTAGAAATATGACTTATGATAATAAGATTTTCAATAGGTTTCAAGTGTAAGAGGGAGGAACGGTTGTGGAGTTAGAGTGATGGTTCCATGTATCCTATGAAGGGATTGGGCGACATATCTTGTATGTTCCTAATCTAATAAAGAGTTTATGTTCAATTTCTTGCATGAAAATTTTGCATTGTTTTGGGGAGTTTGATGGTCAACAATTCACTGTTAGAGACATCAACCATGGATTTGGTTGAGTTTTGGCCAAAGGCATGCAAGAAGGTGGTCTTTCCAGGCTCCTCGTGATCCAATTGTGTAGGTATGACAAGATGTCATGATTGAGGGTTCCTCCATTTTTGGGAAGGCTGTTATAGAAGCATTTTGCCAACAAGAGGTAGCTAACCTTGATAAGACTCACATCAGTGGTTGGACTCTCCCAAGAAGACGGAATCGACTCTCCCAAGAAGAGGGAATCGCCCTAGATGCGCTGATGCATGCACCACTAGTTTTGGACTTCAATATCAATGAGTTTGTAGTTATATTGGGCCTTTCTAAGTTTAGTGAAGATTTTGATTCATGATTTGATAGATTTAATACAATTACCTTGGCCTTGTATACATATGAGCTCATTATTGCAGGAAATTTGGAGCAATTCATGATGTGGTGCAAGAAGAGTGTTGTTGTCCGTCATGTTTTTGTACAGGGGTCAAAAGGCTTGCATTGAACACCTTTGGTTTCAAAAATAGATGAATTAAGTTGGTAGATAAGCTTGGGCCCTGGTGATACACTAGGAGCCTCAAATACTAGGGCCCGCAATGATGACATACTTCATCAAGAAAGCGAGTGGGGTAAGGAATGAAAGTAGCAGAGGAATGATGTTTTAGTTAAAAGTCAAGCAGGTTTTAGGGTGGATCACCTTCCATCTCTACCTAGCTGGTCCTTAGAGACACTTCGGGGGGCGGGTAACCTACGCGGTAAATAAGTCGACGCTACCCCCTTGGAGTTGAATAGTCAGTAGGGCATGATCTCTCGATCCCAGATTGATTCTGGGGGGGTCGCGACAGGATCCCTCCCCACTCTTTCACATGTTAGAAGGAAGGTGGGGACCACTTACCAAGTCACGAACCCACCAATGCCGTCAACAAGCAAGTGATGAAGGTAAAACGGTAAAATATCCCTCTGCTCCCATCCACCTATCACCTATCACTTCCCTAATCATTTTCCGCCACATTTCCCCCCTGTGACATCATCTGATGTCAGACAACCGTTGCCCCCTCCGCTTATAAAAACCCTTCTTGGTTCAACCTTTTGATTTTAATTTGTTTTCTTGTTGCAAATTCCCTTCGTCGTTCGACTGGTCTACAACGCCATTCGTCCACCAAGTTGATTCGAAGCTTCTACCAATGCCATTTTTCAGTCATCACCTGGTCAATTATGCAAACCGTCAGTCTCCCAACCTGCAACTTCTTTTTATATATGATAAAAATGAAGAAAACGGCCCCCAAAATGCCCAAAGCCCGGGAAGTCAAAACTTCCTCCAATGTCGAGCCACTGATGGACACAGAAACACAAATTTTAGACCCCCCCCCATCCTTACCACCCGTTGGACCTTTTGTTCGACATGTATGGCCACCATTTCAGAGGAGAGGACTTGTTACGAGTAGTTGACTCTGGGTTATACTATCAAATTTCGCCCTCTGTATATTATTTCCATGAGTTCATTTCTTGGCTATCTGCTTCATATGTTGAGGAGAAAAACTATTTCGTATCTGCTACTGGAGCCAAAATCCTAGAGGTAACCCTAGAGCTAATTTAAAAGGGCTCTGATATACCCAGTCTCCCTTGAGCCTAAAAAATTCACAAAAACCTCTCTGATTACTATTACAATACCCTCTCAGCTCGAGAGCGACAATCTTTTCTACAAATGGTCCTTGCCCCAAGTTTGCAGTCTTTGCCCATCACTGGTAGTTTCTCGATATCTATCTTTACAGAGTCTGTGCAACCTAATTTGTTTATAATTTTTCATTTATTTGGGGATGATAATGCCAGTATAGCCCATAAAGCTGCCCTAGGATTTCCGCGGGAGATGATGCAGCCTAATTACTTGTTTGACATACCCTCTTTCTTGACAGAGTCCATAAAATTCCAATTGTACCATTTCCCAGTCACCTCATATTTCAGATACTATTCCTTACTGTTCTATTACACCCATGTCGGTGAGTTTGAGTGCCTGGGTCTTAGTCTAATGGCCCCTAACAAGTAGAGAAAGTCTTTTTTTGATTGGGATGTTGCTGTTAGGAGGAGACTTGACAATGATGATTATTCTCAATTCATATCTTCTTACATGGCCATTGCTTACAAAATCATTCACAATGTTTGCCGCCCACCCCGCCCCCCCCCCCAAAGATCCTGCCTTAATAAAAGGTGATCCTCCAGATCAGCAAGGATATCGGGGTGGGAGACTGGTATTTGTTTGAGGAATATACAAAGATTAGGGTTTATGGGTGTGAGATCCTCCTTATTGCTTCCCTGTGTTCATGCCAATGAGGGTATTCGCCCTGAAATTCATTAGACAAAGTCTCAATGTGGACCATGTCCATTTTGTCCGTTTTAAAAAGCGGTACATGTTCAAGTTGGGTAAGCCTATAAGCCCCTTCATTGTTAACTCCATAGAGACCTATCAGGCAACTAAGGATTTACTGAAACAAATGAATTTTGATATGGGAGATGTTTGGCATTATGACCCTCATGGTGTCATTACAAAGAAGAGGAAAATAATAAATGCTTCAACTTATGATCATGAATATAGGCCTAAGATTGAATGGAAGGATAACTTTGATTCATGGCCCATTTACACAGAGATGGAGATTGGGACTACAACTGCAAAAGACAAGGCACAAAAGAGGACCGTGGATGAAACAAGGGACGTGGAGATGGAGGATGACCATACCAGCAAGAAAGCCAAGACTCAAGAAGCAGAAGAAGAAATAAACACTGGGTTGGTGGAGACAAAGCCAGACCAACCAGGGTTCCAGGTGACTTTGGAAGACCCATTGCAAGTTGTTGCCTCATCATCCTTAGAGGTAGCCATTGTGAGTTCAACAAGTAGTACAACCGTGACCGAGCCCATTTGGCCTGCAGGAAAAGCAATCGAAGAAAGAAATAAAAAGATTAGGGAGGAGATGCAACAACAATGGCATCCCATTCAGTCTCATATCAGACCAGACTCCTGGCTGCTATGGCCTTGGAGAGGAACCAAATGAAATTCTCACTACACCACCCATTGGCACAGTCACTGCCATCAGGCTCCCAGTTCAAGGCTCTCGATGTGTCTTTGGATTTGACAAGTGTCCCTCTACCTAACAAGATCAACTTCCACAAGCAAGTGGGAGAAATGTTGTATAGTGAGCTAAATCATAATGCCATGACCATAAGCAAGGCTGAGACACTGTTGGAGGAGGATGCAACCAAACTGAAGCAGGAGAGAGCTAATTCTAGAGCTCTACATACAAAATGAGAATTTCAAAGAATTGTTTGTGATGTTGGGAGTGAACCCAGAGGACAAAGCCGTATTTGACACCCTACTCCAGAGCTCACAAGCATAGATGCAGGAGTTGAGGCACAAGCTAAAGGTGCCAGCCAACGAACATGTGCAGTCCAAAGAACTTGCATAGGAGGAGGAAGAGAAAGAGATCCTGGCTAAAGAGTTGATTGATAGGAACAATAAGGTGGTGCTTCTCAAGCAATAAGTAACAAAGCTACAACAAAGGATAGATACTCACATTTGTGCAGTACTCGTGCCTGAGAACCCTCAGAATTTGACATAACAACTCACAAAGACCCTCATTGAACTCCAACTCTCGGAAGGGGAATTGAAGAAGACGCATATGCACTTAGATACTACCCAGCGAGCCCTGGCACAAAAGGAAAAACAACTCAAGACTGCGAAGACCAATGCAGAACTAATCAACAAGAGCTTGCAAGTAGCTAATTAAGATATCTATGAGCTTAGAGACAAACTGAAAGGAAATATGCCCCTCCTACAAGCTAAACAACTTATCTAGGATGAGATAATAGTAGAGATGAAGAAGAACCGAGAACACATAACTTTGATGGATGAGCAAAGGATTGTGATTAAAGACTATGAGTTCTTCATCCTAACTACCAATGAATATGGTGAAAAGAATGCCTAGATTACCAAGAAATTTATCCAGTGTGTGAATGAGAAGCCACTCACTGAGTTGAGGGCTACAAATGTGGTGGATAGGGTGTTTGCAATCATGGAGATTTCCAAAGTAGACCAAAAGGAGGAGGCTAGAGCCAACACTGAAGAATGATTGGAAGTAGTGCTGAAGGATGTGGCTACCTTTAAATCAGAGTTTGAGGAGAGAGTTCTAGCAAGGTTGCTCAACTATTGGGATTTCGTGGGAGTGCTGACCCCGTGGGAGCAATACAGTGAGATGCTGGTAGAGGCCAAAAGCAAGGTTGATTCATCCCACGAGAAGACTTTTACCTTGAAGGGTAAAACTGTGGTAAGTTACTTGAAAAGAAATTTTCAACTATTGGGGTTGGTGAAGACCTTATTCCATCCCAGGTTGAACTATGCAGGGCTTACTAGTCTTAAAATTGCCTATCAGTTGTTCTTTCACGCTCCTCTACCAAGCCTAGCACTATGGCAACGATGCAATCAATTCATTAATCCTTCACAACTCCAGATCATTGATCCAACAACATTGCCTCCTAGATAAGTCCATCACAATTGAAGATATTGTTGATTGTGTCAATCATGACATTTTTCTATTTTATGTTTTATGTAAATATTTTATTTTCAAAGACTCAATGTCAGTTAGTTAGGATCCGTCTAGTATCGCTGTGCCACTAAGCACGCTAATATATTTTTAATATGATGATGCTCTATAAAATCAAGAAAGAATATTTTATAAGGGGTGCTCTTCCTGAGGCCCTATAAAAACAGTTTAAGATACAGAACCAAGGGTTTCGAATTTTGTTTCAAGAGGGAAGCTCTGCAATTGTGAATGAAATGTATGCCCTCTTTGAAGATTAAGGAAAGCTTTTGGTGATTTTGGCTCAAAGGAGACTGTAGTGTGTATTCTCTTTTGTGTCTATTCCATGTACCTTTTCTCTTCTCCTTGGATTACATGTAATAGTAGTTGCTGGATGTGTTTTTTATGAATTCACGGATTCATCTATGTCTAATGCTGATTTAAGATTCTTGTGACTGATAAAACTTTACATCCTTAATATGCACTCCATGTAATTTAACATGTCATTTAAGTGTTTCTTTCATTTGTTTCATGCTGAATTCTATTGCACTTGATTCTTAACTAAGCCCTCTATGTTTGGTTTCATTCCTTTATAATTCTTCTCTCCAATTCACTGCAACGACAGGTAAAACTACATGCTCATGTAATGTTGGCCACTGAAGCCTTAATTCCTTTATGAGTATTACTTTGTTGCCAGATTTGCATTTCTCTTCTTAACGAAGATTCTGAACCAAGTTGTCTTAAAATATGTTAAGTGTGAGTAAACAATTCCATCAGATTCTGCAAACACTCATTAAGATGTCCTAGGTATTGGTCTCTCCTTAACCCAGGGGCTTTCTCTAGGAGCTACAACATCTTCTAGCGCAGTTGCTGGGGACGATAGAATATTTTCCTTGGGTACGACACTTGTACACCCTTCAGTTGGGTGAGTATGAAGGGGTGTGGGTTGAATATTTCTCACCTTGGTGATTCCATTGTCTAAATCTCTGCTTGAGCACCTTTGCTTTCAAGAGACCTCGTACTCGGTCTGACACTTCTCAACAGAAAACTCCCCTAGTTTTTGACACTGTAAAAGTCATATCTAGGAGGGCTTGGAAAGAAGAACTCCTATAAGTCTAGATCCTATGACCTCTTTTTTTGAAGTGTCAACCTCCTTTTCTCAGAGGGCTGTGATAAATTTCTTCGAATCTTCCTCCAAAACCTTGGTATGTTCTGAAGAATGTTGTGTGTTGTTTAGCCCATTTTCCTCTAGAATCAAAATCGAAGAAGCTTATGTCTATTCACCTCCCTTCACATTTCACACCTCTTGAGAACAAGAAGTCAAAGATATCCTCATAAACAACCCAACTCAGAGCATCACTAGCTTTCCACCTCAGCTCCAACTAGCTACAACAATTCATACAACTCCTCAGAAAGGCACTGTAATAAACCTTCTACCACCTCCCTTGCAAAACATGGTTGTCCCAGGTTTTCTCTTAAATAAATATGCTCCATTGGACTTGTAACAATCCCTAGATGGGATGTCGCAAGATTGCGTTAAACTCTTGCCAAGAGTTTCTGGAGAGGATGATATCCTAGCTTAAAGGCATATAGAAATCTTCTGTTCATTTGCTGTAAACTCGAATGTAGAACAACTGGATGTAGTATTAAGACTATTTGTGCAGTCTCTGGATGGGGAGGCCAGGAAATGTTTTAAAGTTTTACCAAATGCTTCAATCACTACTTGGGAGGAGATTGAAAACTCTTTTATGCAGAAGTGGGGAGAGAAAAAAGATGATGGGTACATGCTCACAAAATTTAATGCAACAAAGAAATATCATAATGAAGATGTTTTAGAATTAATAAAAAGGTTTAACAAATTATATAACACTCTGCATGTTGAAATTAAACCTCCACAAGTTGTTGCCAAAGTGGTTTTTGCCGGAGCCTTTGAACCAGAATTTGGGTTCACCCTTGGAGAAAGGAAGTCCCGTACCATAGACCAAATACAAATAGATGCTCTAGAAGTTGAAGCAAACTTCACCTCCATTGGGAAGTGGAAAGGGGAAATTGAGTATGGTGATAAGAGGAGGGGAAAGGAAGAAGCCAACTCTTTAGGTCATGGAAAGGAAACCCTAGAGCAAAAACTAGAGGAGATGAACAAATTAATAAGAAATTGTCTAACAAACTGGTGAAACTGGAGTTGGAAAACAAACCCCCCCTTGACAAAGTCAACCAATGCCTAACTGAAATTTCAACCCTTAAACTAGGAGGTCACCCTTGCAGCTCTTACAAAGGGAGAGAAAGGATCAATATGACTATATTCAACCCCCATTGTTTCTAGAAGATGATCCGGAAGATAATGTTGAAGATGTTATAGAGGTCCAAAAAAATCAATTCTCTTTTCTTTCTGATGAGGAACATGAAATAGAAGCATACGAGGAAGAAGGGGATCACTTGAATGCCCCACTAGATGATGGTGAGATTGATAATTATTGTAGACAATTTGCTGACTTCATGTAGGCTCAGTTGCCCAAAAAATATGATCTCAGGTCCTCTAGGAAAAGGTCTAGAATGCAGGATCAAAATGAGGAACCCACTCACTCAAATCCTCCTAGGTCATTAGAGAAAGGAAAGAAACCTCTTGACCAAGTCCCACCAAACAAAAATGAGTCCTCAGATCCTATTCCTCATAAGCTCGGAATCCCCAAAACAAAACAATTGCCACCACAAGTCAAGCCAATATGTAATGAGGATAAAGAACCTGCTGATATTGCCAAAATTGATAGGAACCCCTCTACTTTCAACCTTAAAAAATAGTTGGAAAAGGTCAAAATCTCTGTTCCTTTCACTGAATTGTTGAAACAACTTAACTATAAAGCTCAAGTATCTCAATTCATGTGTTCACCCATTGTAGCCGCCTTGCAAGATATCCTAAATCTTCAAGAGGAAAGACCCATGGTTGTATTTGGACCTCATGTTGAGGAGCATGACTCTTCCACTACCCCTTTTGGTAATTTATGCTTGACTCAGGGGCGTCTCATAACCTGATGTCATTATTTGTGATGGAATAGTTGGGATTGCAAATAACAAAACCATACAAAGATCTGTACTCCTTTGATTCCAAGAGGGTAAAATGCTTGGGGATGATTAAATACTTAGTCGCTAACGTCCCTGCAAGGTTTGTTATGCTTTTGTCTAGGTCATGGGGATCGAAAATCGGAGGGTCCATCAAATTGGATTTGACATATGCTACCTCCTGTGTTTGGTATAGAAGAACATCAATTGTATAAAGAATCTAGATTTGTGAAGACAATTACACGCACTGATTGTTCAAATAATACTCCTATGTATGGTAAAGAGAAGGATTTTTCTTGCTCGATGATAGAAGAAACTGATCAAATCATGGATGAAACTCAAGTGGAATGTTTTGTCCCGCTGAATAAACAATCATTGCAGTCTCACAAAATATGGAAAATATATTTTGATGGTGCTTATTCCAGGGAAGGAAATGGAGCAGGTGTGTTGCTGATATCTCCAGAAGGTAGCCTGATTCATCTCTCTTTCAAACTAGAGTTTGAAGCCACTAATAATATTGTTGAGTATGAAGCGTTGTTGTTTGCCAAAAATCTCAACATTGGATGCTTGGCAGTGTTTGGGGATTCAACGCTGGTGGTAAAACAAATTAAAAATCAGTGCCAAACCAAGCATTCAAGATTGAAGGCTTATCGAAATGAAGTATGGGATCTGATTGAGAACTTTTTCTTAGCCTTCAATGTCCAATTTTTGCCTAGAGAAAGAAATCATATGGCTGACTCCTTGGTAATTGCTGCTAGCAATTTGAAGCCTCCTCAAAACCCCTTACTCAGATATGAAGTTGACGTCAAGTACAAACCTTCAGTTCCAGAGAACATGAAGTATTGGCATGTGTTTGAAGATGAAGAACAAATCAAGACGCTTCATGGAGGTTATTGGAGAGTTTTCGAACTCAGTGATCGACCAGGAGGATGAGAAGATAACAGATGAACATCAAGTCGGTTGGGAAGAATTATTGCTTGGCACAAGATTTTACAACTAAAGGGTAATACCATTGCCATGGGATTGATCCCATTAGAAAGATTGTTTAACCTAAATGATGTGGCTGCCAAGCCAACTGAACAAGAGCTTGAAGAGCAGGTGGAGGATTGTAATATTGGCACAGAACAAGACCCTAGAATAATCAAGCTATCTAAGGGAGTCCCTAATGAATACAAGCAACGATATCTGGACCTTTTTAAGCAATATATGGATGTGTTTGCTTGATCATATGATGACTTGAAAACATTTGATACTACTGTTGCTCAACACAAAATTCCTTTGAAAAGTGGGGTGAAGTTGTATAAACAAAAGCTCATGCATATTAACCCTTTGTTACTTCCATCAATTGAGAAAGAGGTGAGAAAGTTGTTGCGGGCCAAAATTATTGTGCCTTTGAGGTATTCAGATTGGGTAGCAATTTAGTCCATGTTAGGAAGAAGAATGGAAAAATAAGGTTATGTGTTGACTTCAGAAATCTAAATAAGGCCTCACTAAAGGATAATTACCCTCTGCCTAAAATGGACTACACTCTGCAGAAGGTGATATGATCTGCTCTGATGTCCATGGTGGATGGTTTCTCCGGATATGACCAAGTGGCTATACATCTCGAAGATCAGAAGAAAACCATTTTCACTACACCCTAGGGAACGTTTATGTATGCCATAATGCCTTTTGGCCTCATGCTAGAGCCACTTTTCAAAGAGCTATGGACATATCATTTGTTGGAGAACGAGACAAATTTGTCGTAATTTAACTGGATGACATCACTGTCTTCTAAAAAACAGATGAAGAGCACATTAAACATTTGCAACTCACTTGTGAGAAGTGCAGAAAGTATGGTCTGTCCTTAAACCCCAAGGAATCTCAGTTTGCTCTAAGTGAAGAAAAACTGCTAGGCCACACTGTGGCAAAGGTAGGAGTAAAGATTGATCCCAAAAGGGTGGAAGCCATTAACAACATTCCATTACCAAGAAACATGGAACAAATTCAGGGCTTCTTGGGGATAATCAACTTTTTGAGAAGGTTTATACCCAATTATGTTGAAATTGTCAAAGATATCACAAAGATGTTGAAGAAGGACAAGGAAGTAAAGTGGACTGTAGAAGCTTGAGAATCATTCTCCAGAATCAAAAAGGCTTTTGCAGAGGCCCCATTGTTAGTTAGCCCATATTATCAAAAGCCATATCTCATTTTTTCTTTTGCTTCTCTTTACATGATGGCTATTGTCTTGTTGTAGAAAAATAATGAAGGACACAAGCAACCAATTACATTTTTTAGTCAGGTGTTATGAGATGCTGAGCTAAAATATAATATTTTGGAGAAATAGGCCTATGCCTTAGTCATAGCCCCGAAAGCTTTCAGAATTTATGCCTTGCAATCAAATATAACAACTTATGTTCCTACAACTGTTATGAAAGATATCGTTGTGCAAGGTGATAGTGAAGGTAAAAGAGGCAAGTGGATTGCCAAGATACATGAATATGACATGGATATCAAGCCCACCAAGTTGATCAAGGGGTAGGGGCTAGCTAAAATTTTGTTTGAAGCAAACTGCCAAGCCTTGGGTATAAACTTGACACGATGGCTATTGTCTTGTTGCAGAAAAATAATGAAGGACACAAGCAACCAATTACATTTTTTAGTCAGGTGTTATGAGATGCTAAGCTAAAATATAATATTTTCGAGAAACAGGCATATGCCTTAGTCATAGCCTTGAAAGCTTTCAGAATTTATGTCTTGCAATCAAATATAACAACCTCTGTTCCTACAACTGCTATGAAAGATATCGTTTTGCAAGGTGATAGTGAAGGTAAAAGAGCCAAGTGGATTGCCAAGATACATGAACATGACATGGATATCAAACCCACCAAGTTTATCAAGGGGCAGGGGCTAGCTAAAATTTTGTTTGAAGCAAACTACCAAGCCTTGGGTATGAACTTGATGGCAGGGAAGGATGGAGAAAGTGGAAAAGTAGAGGAACAACAAAAAAATTGAGGCCTGAACACAAAAATTCTAGATGAAATACCTTGTGTCCCACGGGTATAAACATATTGTTCATTATTTACTTTTTCTGAGGTGTCTAGTAAATTTTGACAAAGTTAAATACAAGGCTTTGATGCTACAAGCCCAAAAATTTATAATCTCAAATGGCCAGTTGTATTGGAAAGACCTAGTGGGGATTTTGCTTTTATGCATGGTTGAAGAAAAAATTCATAAAGTGATTGATGAGTTTCATAATTGTGTTTGTGGAGGACATTATAGTTGGAGAGTTATAGGCCATAAAATTCTCAAAGCAAGCTTGTTAGCGTTTTTATATGTTCTTTTAATTTCCTAAATTTAAAATTGTCAATCCGGAGTTCATAATCTTCGAGTTACAAGGCATTACGATTCAGATCTAAATTGATTATTCTATACTTAGTACGGAATTAAGTACCAAATGATCAAATTCTGTTTCTAGTTTAAAATCATTGCACCAAAGTTTTCTGAAGTAAAAAAAACCTATTATACTCTTCATTGTCACACACATAATTCAAATTGCCAATTCATCTTCAATAGCCATGCAACTAATTAGAGATTTTTCTGGAGATAAACTCAACAATCATCATAAGCTATACTCATAATTCAATTTAAACAATTTGTTTTACTCAAGATCTTCACACGAAACTAACTTAGCTAGAAATCGAAAAGCAAACCTAGCAATGCTATTAAACTCGGAATCATTCACACAACTTCCTAATTCGATAAGTCTATTCCAAATTGATTGAAAAAAATGAAACAAATGGCTTAGAGCTCCTACAAAATCTCACTGAAATTCAAATATGCTGAACATCAACTAGATGGACTCCTTATTAGAACTTCAGATCCATGGACAATATAGTATTCCATTCATATCAAAGAGTTCAATCCAACAACTGTGAAAAACTCATCCTTCAAAAATTCGATTTATGCTGAAACATGTTCTTTCAAACTTATTGATGCTCAATATCAAAAGAGGAAGCTGCGGACTCAAATAATCCTTATGAAAATGATTTCACAAACCCACACAATTCAGAATAGGAATCTAACCAATCACCAATTTGAAAATAACAACCATATCTACGAAAGATTTTAGATACCATTCAATTACACTTAAGTATTGAATATTTGAAAATTGCAAAAAGAATAAAAGAGTTTAAGTACAATTTCGCTAGTGCGAATCTACATACATACTTTCTATCTAATTGAAATCGGTTATAAAACTTGGCTGAGGTCGGTGGTGGGCCCTTTCCACGACTTGAGACAAGCTAATTTACCTCAATAAATTCACAAATTATAAACACATAAATTCATAGATATAAATGCTGATATCACTTATATATTAAAGTCTACAATAAAAGATGAATGTAAGTGTTCCAAACTGAAATGAAAATAGAGTCATCAAATGTTTATAGTCACAAGGTTCTTGCTTCAGTTTTTCGCTAGTCCCTCCTAGTAATGCCTTGTCTTCCTAAGGAATTTAAGGCCTGAAGATAGTTACAACAAAATAACTTAGAAAAGCAATGCATGTGTGATCCAAGCTTAATTAAGCTATAAGCCAAATTCCAAAGATCACTTGTCCATTTTATCATATCTGCACTGGTCCAACTGTAACAATATCTTTAGGCTGAGGAGGTTATCACCATGACCACGAACATAAGATGCTGCCCTCGAGATGCCCATTGGTTGACTGGTACTAAATCCGGAGTAAAGCACCAATTAGAGTACTACACAATTAAGTACTAAATGGCTGTCTGATATATTTAGAGCTAGATGTTGGGTCCCCGGTGACCTGTCAAATGCATTCAAGTTGCGATCCTTATATTTAGGAACCCTAGCAGTGATCAGTCAATAGTGAGTCAAAAATTATAAACTCGTTTAACATTTACTTAGACTAACCAAAGATGTAAAAACAATACTAATTGTGACTCTTACCTCCATTTATAAAATAACACAGTTTAGTGAACATGGAATGGTTTCTAGGTGTCAAAAAGGGTAAAAAAAGTAGGGCCCAACACCCCCCAATGCCAGAGGGAATACATGTCCTCATGCAGATGTCTTCCTCAAAATTGACCAGTCATCAAAATTGGGCCATCCCAATTTTCAGATTCCCGCTGCTCTGACTAAAACTTCTAAACCATGATTTTTTTGCATTGGCTGTCGCCAAAGCGTTTGGGTTCATTCATGAACACTAAATCCTTTAATAGGCTTTAATTGCCTCACCTTCCAACTAAGAATTCGTTTATTCTTCAAGACTAGTTTATCGTTCTTGGATACCAAAGCCAGATTCTGAATTATATACATCTCATTTTCCTTCCTCACATGGTGAAACGATGTTTTGTACTTGTGAACCCTCTCCTTGAGTTTCATGTTTTTCCTTTGCAACTTGTTTACTGGCAGTTGCAAGTCCTGTTCATTATGAGTAGAAACATCCTCAGGAGGCAGAGTTTGCTTCTGCGCACTGCTCCCCTTATGGTTTGATTTCTTATGAGTATGTTTACCATGATTTTAGCTACTTGTTTCCCTGCTGCTAGTTCTAATTCAGACTAGTCACTCTGTAGAGAGTCATTCAAAAGATCATGAAAATTGTCAATTGACACTTCCTCCTCATGTAGGATGTTGTCCAACTTATCTTTTTCCTCAAGTACTCAAGAGGGACTTTTTACTTCTAGCTTCAGAGAGGATAGAACAGTTACGGGCTCGAGGGTTTGAGTCCCTGAAGGTGGACATTGTTTTCGAGTCATACTTTTGGTGTGTCGCTGACCCTACTGTACGGTCAGAGTTTCAGATGCTTTTGGGGTTTCTTGTCGTGGTGGAGTCAGTACTGGTGCCGCTTCATCCTTTTCACAAAATAACTTCCTCTTCCCTTTCTTAGGAGCAGTTTTGGCTTTTTCTTGAAGCAGTTCTTCTTTTGGCGAGGTGACTGACTTTACGATCTCCAGCCGAGGTTTCTTTCGTCTACTCTGCTGGGGTTTTTTAGATGCTATGTCTTTGGCCACAGGTTCTTTCTTTTGTCCACAATCTTCTTTTCCTTTCTTCCCCTTTAAAGTTAGGGGTTCTTTCTTTAATGAAGAGTTGGGGTTTGGAGATCCTAACTTATCTAGGGGGTTTGCCGAACTTCCCTCCACTTTTTCTGATTCAAGGGTTCTGTCAAAGCCCTTTACTTGCTTGGAAACAGAGTCAGGAAGGACCTCGGTCTCTTTGTTCGACTTCTTACAACGAGCACCGATAATATGCTGTCGACCCTTAATTTGATTTTCCTCCCCAGGGAAATATTCTCAGCCAAGAATTCTTCCCATGTCTTTTTTCGTCGACCCAGTTCATAAACAACAAGAATTTTTATAAAGCTATGATGACATACACTGGTTTCAACGTTTTTAGAAGCATATTGAACAACTCTGGCAACTTTATATAGACTTTGAGGAAGGAAAAACGAAAAATTAATGTCACTCCCACCTGTGAAATGTAGGAGAAGCCTAATATGATAGAGGAATATGGTCGCATACCTTCCCTCACTAGAGATGAACCTTTATAGTGCAGTAATAAGTGGCCATCATTCCTCTTTGATGCAGCTTCTCAGGACCCCTTTTGACCAATTGATAGATTTGTATGCGGGCTTGAGAAATTTCGCATATTCATCCCACTCAAGCGATACACCCTTGAAATATCTTTTGCTGGTCAAAGGTAACTTAGTTGCTTTGCTTACAATTTCTCTGTGACCTTAACCCTCAAATTGCCAACCTCTGCTACTTTCTCGTCAAGGCTCTGTGCGAACGCCATAACAACCTTATCATTATACCCCTGAAACTTCTTGAGGAAATCTGTCCACCCTTTTTCCTCAAACTAACTCCTATAGACTGCATATTCTGGGCTGACACAGAATTGGGCAAAGGTAGGCTCATGTCTGTTTCCCCCCATGTCAATGATGGAACAATGTCAGAGGCTGAAGAGGAGATTAGAGAATCACACGCTAATCAATATTGAGTTTAGCAATACTGTCGAGATAACAACTCCTTGTTTCTCGGGGTTTCAAATAGGCTTGGGTTAATTTGAAAGGGTGACTGTTTTTTTTAATTATGCTATGAACTCGTCGATTGCAATGATGGTACAAGTACCAGATAGATATATCATGATGGAAAGAAATGAGTAAAGTGAACTATTGGATAAGACAATCTGACACTAATCGGATTTTAATATCATATGGAAGGGACATGCACAAAATTTAAATGATTGGAGGTAGATCAACAATTAAGTTATAATATTCACATTCCTTGTATTAATCTAAATAAACAAAAACTTATTCATACCTTGATTGATTGTGTAATGATGTCTAGAGATTCAAAAATGATAAAGGATATGGCACCTTGATCATTAATTGAGTGTCCTTACCATTCGTTGAGTCCGTTACAGAAAAGCTACTACTTTGATCATAAATAGACTGAACTTATAAATTTTAATACCTCCATCAATTTTAATGCTGTTGAGCTGAAGTTGGTACCACTAACATTTTCTTGACATTGATATTCACATTCTTAAACATAAAACTTTGTTCAGTACTTAAACTTGTATTCTGTAATAAGTACTAAATTAAGTACACGATCCCTGAATTTGCCCATCAGGACATAAAGAACACTGAACAACTGTGACTGTGTTGAAAAAGTAAATAGGAGTCTTTCCATGTTAGTTTGGAACTTGATATAGAAAACCAACTCTTAGGAATTGCAACTGAAGTATGATTGCTACTTCTTTAGATCAAATATTGGTGCCTCCAATCCATGGATTTTGATCAGGCCTAGAATGGTTATTCCCTGGGGGCATTTCAATTTTTGAAGTTAGAAATGCACAAAAGGAGACTCCAAGGGGATTATTTCCCGTAATTATTCTGCGAAGCCCGTAAAAGAATAAGTCTATATTCAACAGAGTCCTACCCACTGCCATCTCATAAATTTTAACGATCCTAAGTTAGCTAAGGATTAGAGTGTTCAATTTTAGAGAGTCTGAAGAACCCAAAGTAGACTCTAGGGGGGTTTCTTTTGCGTATTTATTTTGCCAGGCCTAAAAAAGAATAATTATGTATTTGGCAGATCCCTAACTAACACTGTCCCATTAATATTAACGAGCTTGGGTCAGTTAATGCTCAGAACATTCAATTTTAGAGAGTTTGAAATGTTCAAAGTAAACTCTAGAAGATCCTTTTCCGTAAATAATCCATCAAGTCCAGATAAAGGAATAAACCTTTCCTTAACAAATTTCCTCTTTATTCTATGTGAGCTGTTGAAGAAAACAAAAATCAGCCTATTGTTATTTATACTATGTATGTATATTGAAATAGTAAAAATAAATTAATTTGAAGAACTAGCAGGAGCGGGATCCCCTTTATGAATCAATTCCATTTCTGGATTCTGCATAACATTTTGCAAAAATTCTTGTCTAGAAAGTGGGCAGTGGTAGATTTTTACTCTGTGGCCATTCACCACAAATGAAGTCTGCTCATCATCAATGCTCTTAATTTTGACTGAGCCATTATCAAAAACTTCTTCTACTTCATATGGTCCCAATTATCTAGTTGAAAATTTCCCTTTGAAATGTTTAAACTTGCTATCATACAATAGTGCCCAATCTGCTGGTTGGAAGAATTTCTTCTTGATATACTTCTCATGCCATCGCGTCCTTTGGTCATGTACCAACGTAATCTTTTGGAGGGTATCTTGTCTAATTTCATCAAGTTCATTCAGCTGAAGCACTTTCTTTTTATGAGCTTCATCTAAATCCATCCCAAGTTGAGCTGCAGGTCGACATGTTTTCACTCGAAATTCGATGGGGAGCAACATCTGCTTTGTTGAATTTCCATGACATTGGGTCTAGGTTAGAGTCTTGAAATCACTGACGCTACCAAACCAAGAATCTCAACAAGAACTACTTTGCACAACAGAAAATATAAAGTAGTAAATCACGTATGCACAAGTATACACAATTTTTAACAAATATTGTACAATAATGTACAACCCAATCTTCGTTATATTAAACTAATTCTGAATTATACTATAGTCTATGGTATACAAGATACAATGACAAACTTCACTGTAGCTTCTATGTTGTATCTTGTCTTGCCAGTCGTTCGCTCCTGTACTTCTCACTAGCTTTTCTTAGTCCTTCAAGTGACAACACATCGAGACTTCAGGAGGGCTGCCACCTAACATTGCTGCAAGTCACTTCTGTAGCATGTACATAGCCTGATCCAATTTTCTCTGTGGGTAGGCCTAATTCCTGAGCTCCAATCTGCCAGACTAGCAACCACCTTTGTCCATCAAGGTGTTGCAATTAGGCACCAAACTTCACCCAGCCTTCAACTTCTCTTTGTCACGTCAAGATAACTCATCTAGGGCTACTTTGGGTAGCCAACACACTACCATCCACTAGATCAATAACACCCAATACTACACTGTCGATTTTGCTCCTAGGATGGACCCTTCACAACCATGAAAGGTCCTCCACATGACACCAATAGGCTACAACAACAACTGATCCAATCTTCCAGGCTAGCAACCACCTTTTTCCATCAAGGTGTTGCAATTCGATACCAAACTTCACTCAACCTACAACTTCTCTTTGTCATGTCAAGATAACTCGTCTAGGGCTACTTTGGGTAGCCAACACACTGCCCTCCACCAGATCAATGGCACCCAATACTACACTGCCGATTTTGCTCCTAGGATGGACCCTTCACCACCACGGAAGGTCCTCCACACGACACCAACAGGCTGCAACAACAATTGATACAACCTGGTCACTTCTTGACCCAACGCTCCTCCAAAACATTGCTCTAATTCTGTTTGCACACTGTTGTTTGTGGTTGTTCTGGTTAGGGCACTTGCTGCAACCCTAAACTCTTTTGAGAGTCGCCAAAAAACATACTAATTCTGTTTGCACTCTATTGTTTGTGGTTGTTCTGGTTAGGGAACTTGCTGCAGGTTCTTCTCTAGAACCTACACCTGCTCCACCTGCTTCTTTCTAGGATCCACAAGCTTGCCCATCAAATTGTAGAGACCATGCTCTCTAACTCCGAGTACAATCCCATCAGACTTAGAGCCTCTGGGCCTGAGTCTTGCCTTCTCATCTTGGAACAAGACCTCAAACCCCTTCCTCTCGATCATCGAGATGAAAATCACACTATATCTGAGTCCTTGTATAAACAATACATCCTAGACCCACATCACACATCCTGTCTCCATCCTGAATGGCACAACTCCCGATCCTCGGATCTCCAACTGATTCTTGTTGCCCAACAACGTGTGCAACTTCGAGTCTCGTTCAGTTAGAGTCTCAAAAACCTCTCATGACCCTGTCATATGCTTTGTTGCACCACTGTCCACATACCATCCATCCTCAGTGATAGTACCCAATGAGAAATGAGAAATCATAGCAAAGTAATCCTCTTCCAATCTCTTAGTGAGACCATCTATCTTAGCTGAAGTGGCAACACTAATGACCTGCTTTCCTTTCCTCTTCTCGTCATCTCCCTTCTTCTTCATCAGACATCTTGACGAATAATGACCCATCTCGCCACAGTTGAAACACTGGACTTTACTCAAGTCCTTCTATTGCTTACCCTTCATTCGCGCTGCAAGTGCCACGTCATCATCAAATGACTTCTTCTTTGGATGAAGATCCTCGTCTCGCAACTCTTCCTGAATGAAGTCATCGCACAACCTATCCCAGTTTGACAGCTTCTCCCTGGCAATGATCCCTTTGATGAAGGGCGTCCATTCCTCGGTGAACCCTTTCAAGGAAATCCTTACCATATCTCCATCTAAGATAGTCACACTGATGACAACAAGCTCATCTTTGACCTGAGACAATCTCGTCAGATACGAGGTCATGCTTTCACCCTTTATCATCTCGGTGGAATTCAACTTATCTTCCCATACCAGTACGCGGTTCTCGTTCTTATTTTGGAAATTTTTTTGAAGAGCCATCGACATCTCATGTGCATTCTTCTTGGACAAATGAGGTATTAGGGCATCTTTCACACCATCTAGGATGATCAATCTTGCCCTTGCATCCATATCTTCAAATATTTCTAGCTCCTTAGGGTCGGTTGGCTTCTTGATCTCTTTCTTGGCAAACTCCTAGATCTTGTTGACATTTAAGACCAACTTGATCCTTTCCTTCCAAGGACTATAGTTGGACAACCCCTCCAAACTATCCTCATACCAGAGACCTGCCTGCAACTTCGACATTGTAGTGAGCCCTTCTCTTACAATGTGACCAACTCCCTCTCGCGCTGTACTTCCCTGCTCACAACTCTGATTTACTTACTTTCAAAGTAACTTAGACACATTATGGTACCATGTTGAATTTCCACGACCTTAGGTCTAGGTTAGAGTCTTAAAATCACCGACACTACCAAACCAAAATCTCAACAAGAACTACTTTTCACAATAGAAAATATAAAGCAGTGAATCACATATGCACAAGTATACACAAATTTTAACAAATATTATATTAAACCAATTTTGAATAATACAACAGTCTATGGTATACAAGATACAATGAAAAACTTCGCTGCAAATTCTATGTCGTATCTTGTCTTGTCGGTCCTTTGCTCCCATAGTGCTCATTAGTTTCCCCTTAGTCCTTCAAAGAAAAACACATCGAGACTTTAGGATGGCTGCCACCTAACACTGTTGCAAGTCACCTCTGTAGCATGTACACGGGCTGATCCAATCTGCTCTCTGGGTAGGCCTAATTTCTGAGCTTCCAATCTGCCAGGCTAGCAAACACCTTTTTCCATCAAGATGTTGCACTTCAGCACCAAATTTCACCCAACCTTTAGTTCCTCTTTGTGACGTCAAGATAGCTCGTCTAGGGCTACTTTGGGTAGCCAACACACTGCCCTCCAACATATCAATGACACCCAATACTATATTGTCGATTCTGCTCCTAGGATGGACCCTTCACCACCATAGAAGGTCCTCCACACGGCACCAACACGCTGCAACAACAACAAATCCAACTTGGTGACTTCTTGACCCAACGCTTCTCCAAAACACTACTCTAATTCTGTTTGCGCATTGATGTTTGTGGTTGTTTTGGTTAGGTCACTTGCTGCAACCCTAAACTCCTTTGACAGTCCCCAAACATCACACTAAGTAGTTGCGACACACCCTTGAAGGAATCCTCCTTTGTTGTGCTGTTATCTTGGGCATATACCAACCCCTTAACATGCCCTATGCAAGCCCAGTTGTGGTGCTATGGCATGCGGCCTAGCACACAACAGTCTTGTAGCAAACGGCCCCCAAAAAATTGCCCAAATAAGTTCAAACCAACAACGTTTTAGCCCTCAAGGGACCTCCATAACAACAACTCAGACCCCTATTTTAACCCTGAAACAGTCCCTTGTCTCCATGCTATTCCTGCGTCCCTTGTGTTGTGACTAGGGCAAGAGATCTTCCTCTCCACCAAATCCTTTTCTAGAGATAACATTGCACAAGATGGATGTGAAAATGCTCCTCCTTCACCCTTCATATATACACAAATGAGGGGCTCCACAAATCTAAGAAGAGACATATCTTTTGAACAATTTTACTTTAAGCCTACATGACTTGAATACCAAATAAGTATTTGTTAACTTAAAAAATTCATTTCTCCACTTCTACAACTCAGAATTTGACGATTCTCGAAGTGTTGGATTCTCCTTTCCACCCTTTATCGTCTCATGCCATCACATGTAGAAATGTGCTCCCAGAAATGCCCAGAACACGGTTTGGTGCAAAAACCCATACTCCAAGCCCACAAGTGACCCATGTGGTGCTTTCCCTCCAAACCCTGAACCTTAGGGCTTGGAGTACCTCCCAAGCTACTCAAATCAACATGCTTCCCATACACCAACTCATAAGGAGTATACCCTGTCACATTTCTCCGTGTTATCCGGTAAGCCCATAGTGCTTCTGGTAAACTATCATCGCAATCTGCATGGTGTAGTTGAATTGTTTTAATAAGAATGGACTCCAAGACCTTGTTAGTGGGTTTTACCTGTCCATTTTCCTGAGGATGGTATGGTGTAGACTTATGATGCTTAATTTGGTATTGTTCAGTAATAACTTTTATTAGTTTGGAAGTAAATTGTGTCCCCTGATCGGTGACAATTTCTCCAGGTACCCCAAACGTAGTACATATATCTTCAAAAAGGAAATCTACAACAAACTTTTTAGTGGCAGAATATAAAGCTTTCGCTTCCACCCACTTTGTCACATAATCAATACAGACTAATATATACCTCTTCTTTCTAGACATAGGAGAAATAGGTCGTACGAAATCTAATGCCCACTTTTCAAAGGTTTTTATTGATACCTGAGTTTGAAGAGGCATCTCGTCACTTGGAACAGACCATCCCATTCTTTGCAAGCATCACATATGGAAACAAAATTCTTGGCATCTTTGAAAATAGTGGGCCAATAATAGGCCGCATGTAGGACCTTAGAAGCTGTCCTTTTATCTGCAAAATACCCACCACAGGGTTCACTATGGCAAGCTCTCAAGACATCATACATTTCATCTTCCTGCACACACCTCCTCATGATTAGATTTGGTTTGGTGCGGTATAGGTCTCTCTTTATCCAAGAGTAATTGGCACTCAAATGCATAATCTTATGTTTCTCCGTGGGAGATAGATTCTGTGGCAACTTGCCTTTACCAAATAATTAGCCACATCAACAAACTAGGGAGTATAAGTAGAAATAGCAAATAGATTCTCATCAGGAAAATTATATGGAATTGGAGCAGTGCCCTGTGAAATGTTCATTTTGGGAAAAAAGTCTACAACTGAATTGTCTCGTCTAGGCCTGTCAATCACAATGATATTAAATTCCTGAAGCAGAAGCAACCATCTATTAATTCTTCCATTTGTAATCAGTTTATTCATAAGGAATCTAATAACTGAATGATTAGTATGGACAAAAGTTTCATAACCAACAATATGGTGCCTAAATTTGTTGATAGCATGGACTACTGCTAGTAATTCCTTTTCAGTAAAAATGTTATTTAATTTTGCATGTGAGAGATTTTTGCTAACAAAATAAATAACATATGGAATGTGATTCTCCCTTTGTCCTAACATAGCTCCCAGGGCTATATCGGATGCATCAGCACAAATATGAAAAGGGAGAGACCAATTAGGCCCTCTCAACATTGGAGCAGTCGATAATCTGTCTTTTAGTGCCTGAAAAGCGATTTGTCAATCAATATCCCATGAAAAATAACTCTTTAGCCAACAATTTAAACATAGGGGCAACAAGTTTAGTAAAATTTTCAATAAATCTCCTATAATACCTTGCATGCTCCAAAAAACTCCTTACCTCTTTTTGCAATGTTGGGACTCGAATTTGTGAAATTACTTCAATTTTTGTAGGGCCAACTTTTATACATGTTTGTGACACATGATGACCAAGGACAATCCCCTCAGTTTGCATCATTTTGAATTTCTCATTATTGAGGGCTAGATGGGTTTCCTGACAATGAATCAAAACTTTCTCCAAATTTCTCAAAGTCCGCTGAAAATCATTGCCATACGCTGTGAAGTCATCCATATAGATTTCCACACAACCATGTATAAAGTTAGAAAAATAGCTAGAACAACCCTCTGAAAGGTGGCTAGAGCATTACACAAGCCAAACGAGAGAACTCTATAAGCATAGGTATCCCATGGATAGGTAAAAGTAGACTTCTCTTGGTCTTTTGGGGATATTTGGATCCAATTATAACCACTATTCCCATCCAAGAAGGAGAAATACTTTTTCCTTGATAAAGTATCAAGCACCTTGTAAATAAAAGGTAGAGGAAAATAATCCCTCAAAGTGGCTTTGTTTAGCTCCCTATAATCAACACAAATTATCCATTTCCCATTTTTCTAGGGAACAATCACTAAATGAGATATCCCTTTACTATCAGATATGGGATATATAAAATTTGCACTCAAAAGTTTTTGCTGTTCATCTTTAACAATTTCTTTAAGGGCTAGATTCATTCGTCTTTGTGGTTGCCTTACAAGTCTGATTTCTTCATTGGTGTAAATATGTGTATGCAACTGTCAGGATGAATTCCTTTCATATCTAAATAATTCGAACCAAATGCACCAGATTGCTTTTGGATCATTTCTACTAGTTGTCTCTGTTTTGTACTTAACTTTATACCAATATACAATGTTTTTTCTAGCAGTGATTTCAATAGGTTGGACATTTGCTTCTCTGTTTTCTTCTAGGGCTATAATATTAAATGATGCAAACACACCAATATAACAAGTTTCCTGAAATTCACTGCTGAAAACATGATTGTGTCCACTAAAAGAAACAAGATATTCAATGCATCTTATATCAAATAGAAATTGTTGCAAAACATGCTCCTCTAATTGTTCTTGAAGTCCTCCTGATTGTTCTAAGGTTAGCAAGGGAAGCATGCATTCTTCTTCTCCATAAGTACTCTCCAACCAAAGAGGAACTTCTCCAACTAATTGGGCAGGTGGGAAAATAGTCAATTTTTGAATTTGTGACCCATTAGAGATAATCATTTCCACGGTTTTGCACCCAAGGGCAACAACATCAACAATATCTAGCTAGGGTCGACCTAGGACTATTGGGTGTCCTGGTTTGGTAACTTTTTGAGAAATTTCTATGAAATCAATTGGATATTCGTAAGAGGCTACAGTTACCACCACATCTTCTAGGACTCCAATAGGTTTAGCAACAAACTTATCTGCTAATTCCAACACAATAGGTGTGGGTTTTATCTCTTTGAGTTGCAATGACATCATAGTATCAACTGTCATTGCATTGATGGCCACTCCCAAATCTACCAAAGTGTTAGGTAGAAAAGTTCCATTAATCCCTATAGTTACTACTGGGTTCCCAGAATCATCATATTTCAGTGGTAGTCCAAATATCATTTTTGATATTTCACTGATTATTTTGATAGTCTGATTGTTGTTTTTCTTCCTTCCTAGTTTCTTGATTCAAAGATCCCTAATAATCTTAGTTTAAATAGGGATATCTTTAATAGCTTATAATAAATGGATCTTTATACAAATGTTCCTTAGTTCGAATTCTAAATCATACTCTATGGGTGTTTTGGTTTTCTTTACAAGCAATCTTTCAGGATAATGAGGCTCCTTAGGTTCCAAGAGATCATGTGGTTCTTTTACTACAATGTTCTTTTTATTTTTCATTTGTTCAATCATTTTGTCTTCAAATTCTGTAGGGGGTCCTATTCTTGTATAACCACTGTAGATTTATTTTTGTTAATTGTTTTCCCATATCTCAGTTGGATTTCATTTATTGGAAATGAAGTGATAACATAAGTGGGGAAAGTTACAGTTTGATGTTTTGTACAAGTTGAGGAGGTCTATTATTAGGATTAGATATAGGTTGTGCATGCAACTGTTTTGGTCTAGGATGATTTGGGTTGAATGATTGCTGCATCTGCTGTGAAGATGGGTTGGTATTTTGAGTTAGAGCAGAGGTTGTGGTTGTTGTAATGGATGTGGTAATGGTAAAGTAGATTGTTGGGGATAGGGTGGGCTATACCCATGCTGGAACTGAGGCACATTAGGCCTGTATGGCATATAAGGTGGATATTGTGGTTGATAATGGGGGTATGAAGGTGTCAGAGCTTGGGATTGAAAGACACCCCCATAAGGATGCCCTTTCCATACCTGGTTCCAAGGTGAATTTTGAGGTGGCTTGGTCCATGGGGAATATGATGTCTGGGAGTTCCATGGTTGATATTGGGGAAAAATATGCATATTGGGTTCTTGATAATGGCTATTGTTTGGTGTTTTCCAGGAGGTTTTTCTAGATGGTTGGGGAAGCTCACTTGTTTCAACCCCTCCCTTATATATAGCTTGTTACAATCCTGGTAGGGAAGGACACTGTTCAGTAGGGTGCTCATGGGTGAAAATTCCACAAACTTCCACCACATTTATGGGGCATTCCCTCGCAACGTGTTTCCTTCTGCATTTAGGACAAAAACTGGCTAAAGCAACCTTCTCTTCCTCTTGTTTCCTCCGAATTTTAAGAGTATCCAACTGATCACTAATAATATTCAACTATTTTAAAGTTTTATAGGAGGTTCCCTAGTTTGGTTCGAGTAACACCACCCTGTATTGGTTTAGAATTCCGAGACACATAATCCCTTAGGCTGCCCCAAATTCTTCTGCCTACCTTTTCTTGGCTTGTAGAATAAGTTCTACATAGGTAAACTATTTCAACCAAATGTTTCTTATAAATATCGCCAGAGCTCAAGAGATTTAATGTTTCAATGCATTCTTCCCTCAACTCTTTTTGAAAAATAGTCCTAAAGGATCTTTCTTGCAAATTACCTCTTTGGGATTTATGGTAATTATAAAGGAATATTTCAAGATATTCTTCCAAACTCTCGTCTTCCATTTGCTACATTCTAGATATATCATTAATATCTCTGCTTTTGCAGTAATCTTGATATTTCTTAAGAAATACAAATTTCATATAATCCAATGAATAAATAATATATTCTCCCCAACTCATGAACCACCTCAAAGCTAAATCTTTCAGGGTAGCAGGATATAGTTTGAGCTTATGTGCATGATCATGATAATTATAACTTCTACAAAGAATATGAAACTCGAACAAAAAATAGTCAGGGTCTTCAGAAGTTGTACCATGGAAAAGTGGAAGAGATGACAAAGGTATATTTTTCATAGTGATGTTTCTAGTGACATCTAAGATTGGAAATCCAAATGTAGTCTCTGACTCTTCCTCATTCTCCTCAGGTCCCCCTCTTGGTCCGTTTCTTCGGTCATTATTCCCACCAAGTAAGGTATTGATTCTATTATTATACCCACTGTTGGTGCCACCATTATTTCTATCATTGTCTCTGTTCTCCTCACCTCCTCTTCTATTAGCCATCCTTCCAATAGGTCCAAAAGTAAGCTCTGGTATGATATTCCAACTAGAAGAAGATTCAACTGGGTTGGATTTTATATACCGAGTCCCAAGTCTCTTCAAGGTCCTCTTATTGCTGATTCTACTTGTGAGACTAACAAGACTTCTGTTTCTTCAACAACTCCTAACATGGCGTGTTGTTGTTGTCGCATGCCTTGAAGTTGTACTGCCCCCTTTGGATGTAGTATTTCCTTTTCTGAGGCCACCTTTGTTGTAGAGATTTCTTCTTCCTCTTTGGTACCTGATTAACGATCAATAGGGTTAATTGGAGGATTCTTTGTAGGGCCAAATAGTTCTGAAAATGATTTCATATTTTGAATAAATCTCCCCTTACTGTCTCTAGGTTTACCTCTACTTTTGCACATAAGAGAAACAAGAAAAGAAAAAAAAGGTACCACCAAAATTTAGTAAAGGCAATCAAACTTTGGAGAAACCCCAACATAGTGGATGCGTGGCTCTTCGCTCACATCTCATCGTACTTTCTCCGCTCTCTGATTTCCCTCCAAAATCTTTATCACACACATCAATTCACTGATTGCCACTTGTACAACTTGCAACTCCCCGACAACGATGCCAAAAATGTTAAGGTTTTTATACGATCTTTTAATTCCCTAAATTTAAAATTGTTAATCCGGAGTTCGTAGTCTTAGAGTTACAAGGCATTATGGTTCATATCTAAATTGATTATCCTATACTTAGTACAAAATTAAGTACCAAATGATCAAACTCTGTTTCTAGTTTAAAATCGCTGCACCAAAGTTTTTTGAAGTAAAGAAACCTATTATACTCTTCACTGTCACACACATAATTCAAATTGCAATTTCATTTTCAATAAACGTGCAACTAATCAAAGATCTCTCCTGGAAATAAACTCAACAATCATCACAAGCTATTCTAACCCTAGGGTCAAGCTAGAAATAAAAAAGCAAACCTAGCAATGCTATTAAACTCATAATCATTCACACAACTTCCTAATTCGATAATTCTATTTGAAATTGATTGAGAAAAATGAAATAAATGGTTTATAGCTCCTACATAATCTCATGAAAATTCAAACATGTTGAACATAAGCTACATGAACTCCTTATTAGAACTTCAGATCCACATACAATAGAATATTTTGTTTAGATCAAAGAGCTCAATTCAAAAACCGTGAAAATCTCATCATTCAGAAATTCTATTTATGCTGAAACATGTTCTTTCAAACTTATCAATGCTCAATATCAAAAGAGGAACCTGCAGACTCAAGTAATCCTTATGAAAATGATTTCATAAACTCGTGCAATTCAGATAGGAATCTAACCAATCACCAATTTGAACATAGAAATCAGATCTACAAAAGATTTTAGATATCATTCAATTACACTCCTAAGTACCAAATATCTGAAAAATGCAAAAAGAATCAATGATTTTAACTACAGTTTTGCTAGTGCGAATCCTCATACACACTTCCTATCTAATTGAAATCGATTACAAAACTTGGTTGAGGTCGGTGGTGGGCCCTTGCCATGACCTGAGACAAACTTGTTTACCTCAAAAAATTCACAAATTATAAACACATAAATTCGTAGGTATAAAAGCCGATATCACTTATATATTAAAGTCTTCAATAAAACATGAATGTAAGTGTTCCAAATTGAAATGAAAACAGAGTCATCAAATGTTTACAGTCACAAGCTTCTTGCTTCAATTTATCGCTAACCCCTACTACTAATGCTTGGTCTTCTTAAGGAATTTACGGCCTAAAGATAGTTACAAAAAAATAACTCAGAAAAGCAATGCATGTGTGATCTAGGCTTAATTAAGTTAAGCACATTCCAAAGATCACTCGTCCATTTTATCGTATCTGCACTGGTCCAACTGTAACACTATCTTTAGGCTGAGGAGGTTATCACCACGACCACGAACAAAAGAAGTTGCCTTTGAGATGCTAATCGGTAGACTGGTGCCAAATTTGGAGTAGAGTGCCAAATAGAGTACGAAATTAATTACTAAACGACTGTCTGATATATTTCGAGCTAGACGCTGGGTCCCCGGTGACTTGTTAGATGCATTCAAGTTTCCATCCTTATATTTAGGAACCCTACCAATAAATTAGTCAATAGTGAGTCAATAAGTATAAACTCGTTTAACATCTTACTTAGACTAACCAAAGAATGTAAAAAAGTACTAATCGTGACTCTTACCTCCATTTATAAAATAACGCAATTTAGTGAATATGGAATGGTTTATAGGTGTTAAAAAGGGTAAAATAGATTAGTTCATAATGGAAATAGTAATATAAGGTGTCAAAAATGATAACAAAAGTGTTGCCCAAAATAATTCGTGACAACCCAAGGGATTATGTGTCTCGGAATTCTAAACCAGTGTAGGGTGGTGTTACTCAAACTGAACTAGGGAACCTCCTAGAAAATTTTAAAACATATGTCTTGAATACTATTAGTGATCAATTGGATACTTTAAAAATTAGGAGGAAACAAGAGGAAGAGAAGGATGCTTTAGCCATTTTCTATCCTAAATGCAAAAGGAAACACCCTGAGCGGGAATGCCCCATAAATGTGGTGGAAGTTTGTGGAATTTTCACCCATGAGCACTCTACTGAACCGTGCCCTTCCCTACCAATATTGTAACAAGATATTTATAGGGATGGGAAAAAACAAGTGAGCTTCCCCAAACATCTAGGAAACCTTCATGGAGAACACCAAACAATAACCATTATGAAGGTCCCAATATGCAATTTTTTCTAGTATCAACCATGGAACTCTCAGGAATGTTATTCCCCATGGACTACTCAGCCACCTCAGAATTCACCCTGTAACCAAGGATGGAAAGGGAATCCTTATGGGGGTGTCTTTCAGTCCCAAGCTTTGACACCTTCATACCCCCATTACCAACCACAATATCCACATTATATGCCATACACGCCTAATGTGCCTCAATTCCAGTAGGGGTATAACCCACCTAATCCCCAACAATCTCCTTTACCATTACCACCTCCATTACAACAGCTACAACTTTTGCCTCTAACTCAAAATAGCAACCCATCTTTACAGCAGATGCAACAATCTTTCAACCCAAATCCTCCTAGACCAACACAATTGCTTACACAACCTATATCTAATACTAATAATAGACCTCTTGAACCTATACAAAACATCAAACTGAAACCTTTTCCCACTTATGTTAGCATTTCCTTTCCCATAAATGAAATTCAATTGAGATCTTGGAAAACAATTAACAAAAATAAATCTGCAGTGGTTATACAAGAGGAGGACCCCCATGTAGAATTTGAAGACAAAACGATTGAACAAATGGAAAATGAAAAGAACAATGTAGTAAAACAACCACATGAGCTCTTGGAACCTAAGGAGCCTCCTTTTCCTGAAAGTTTGCTTGTAAAGAAAACTGAGACACCCATAGAGTATGATTTGGAATCCGAGCTAAGGAACATTTGTTTAAAGGTCCCTTTATTACAAGCTATTAAAGATATCCCTATTTACTCTTAAGATTATTAGGGCTCTTTGCATCAAGAAACTAGGAAGGAAGAAAAACAATTATCAAACTATCAAAATAATCAGCGAAATGTCAAAAATCATATCTAGACTAACACCGAAATATGATGATCCGGGGAACCCAGTAGTAACTATAGGGATTAATGGAACTTTTCTGTCTAACACTTCGGTATATTTGGGAGCACTGATCAATGCAATCACTGTTGATACTATGATGTTGCTGCAACAAAAAGAGATAAAACCCACACCTATTGTGTTGGAATTAGGAGATAAGTTTGTTGTTAAACCTATTGGAGTCCTAGAGGATGTGGTGCTAATAGTAGCCTCTTGGGAATATTCGATTGATTTGATAGTAATTTCTCCAAAAACTACCAAACCAGGACACCCAATAGTCCTAGGCAGGCCCCTACTAGCCACTGTTGATGTTGTCATTGGGTGCATAACCAAGGAAAAGACTATCTCTAATGGGTCTCAAATTCAAAGATTGACTATTTTTCCATCTCCCTAATTAGCTGGTGAAGTGCCTCTTTGCTTGGAAAGTCCTTATGGAGAAGAAGAATGCATGCTTCCCTTGCTAACCTTAGAACAATAAAGAGAACTTCAAACACAATCAGAAGGACATGTTTTGCAACAATGTTTATCTGATACAAGATGCATTGAATATCTTGTTTCTTTTATTAGATACAATCATGTTTTCAACGGTGAATTTTAGGAAACTTATTATCCTGTTGTGTTTGCATCATTTACTATTGCAGCCCTAGAAGAAAATAGAGAAGCAAATGTGCAACCTATTAAAATAAGTTATGGAAAACATTGTATATTGGTACAGATTTAAGTATAGAACAAAGACAACAAGTAGTAGAAATTATCCAAAAGTAGTTTGGGGCATTTTGTCGGTTTTAATTCCATACAGAAATTGCCTTCATACGAATTATAAAACCCAAAAAATAAACAATGCGAGAGCATAACACATAAAACACATATACACAGAGATTTTCCCTTGGATCCCAAAACTGGGACTACCAACTTGATTTTTCATTATGTTCCTTTCAATATTATAATACATATTTATACATGCCGAAGCATCCAATACCATGGACCGAAAACCATCGCATCCAAAACCATGGATCGAAAACCATCGTGTCCAAAAACATGTGCGAAAATCATGCACAAAGCCATAGGTGGGTCTGCCCAACCTAACATAGGTTCCAAAACCAAAATTTCCGGGGCGCTGCCTCGAACCCCATAGAGTGGGGTTACCTGCACCCCTCAAACCCCCTATGACCCCCCCGTTGTGCAATCGACGCAATGAAGGGGGGGCTCTGCCCCCCCTCTAACCCCCGAGTGGAGCCCCCCCTCTTACCCCCCGGTTAACTACATGGGCTATTCATATAAAGAATATAACACAACCCAACATTCTCCCACTTGTTGTTTTCTTTCCACAGGGGGCCAAAAGAGAGCTTAGTCATTTATCCAACCCTACAAGTCCCATTGTTTCTCTACGCCAAGAGAACTTTTCAAAGCTCACAAATTTTGTCAATGCATCTGCAATATTCTTCAAAGTTTCCACCTTTACCAGCAACACCTTTTTGCCTTCTATCATATCCTTCACAAAGTGATACTAAACATCAATGTGCTTTGTTTTTAAATGATATGCAGGGTTCTTTGCCAAGAAAATTGCACTTTGGTTGTCACAATCTATCCTTATAGCTCCCTATACTAACCCCATATTTGAACACAATCTTGGCAACCAAACTGCTTCCTTGCTTGCATGAGTGGCTGCCATGTATTCTACCTCTGTAGTTGATAGTGCCACTATAGATTGTTTCTTACTCATCCAACTGACTGCACCTCGAAATAGGTTAAACACATACCCAATTGTAGATCTTCTCTGATCCAGATCTCCAGCCCATTCTGCATCAACAAAGCCATGAATATCCAACACTCTGTCCAATCCTGGTATTCCTTGGTAACACAAACCATAATCACTAGTGCCATGTAAATACCTGAAAACCCACTTCACTGTTGTCCAATGCTCCTTTCCTCGTTTTGGCATAAACCTGCTCAATACTCCCACTGCATGTGCAATGCCTTGTCTAGTACATACCATTGCATACATCAGGCTACCGACTGCACTTGCATATGGAACACAGGACATGTCCTCTTCCCCTTCTTGTGTCTTGGGACACTGTTCAACAGATAACTTTACACCTACAAGAATAGGAACTTTCACCGGTTTACTATCCTGCATATTAAACCTCTGCAATATTGTCTCGACATACTTCCTCTGGTTTAACCAGAGCTTCCTCTTTGCCCGATCTCTTTTAATTTCCATGCCCAAAATATAGTTTGCAGCACCAAGATCTTTCATGTCGAATTTTGGAGGACAATTGGGTCTTCAAATCCTGGATAATTTCTTTGTCATTTCCAACCAACAACATATCATCCACATACAAGACCAAATAAATAACTCGGTCACCAATTAATTTAAAATACACACAGTGATCTGCTTTGCTTCTGGTGAAGCCAAGTCCCCGTATAAATGTATCAAATTTCTGATACCACATCCTTGGTGACTGTTTTAACCCATACAATGACTTCTTTAACTTGCATACCAGTTCTTTCTTACCCTTCACC